>JAQZBX010062169.1:0-16954 GCA_029593785.1 Cabassous unicinctus
GGTCATGAGCTTAAAAGTGCCTGGCACTTGGGAAGTTGCCCCCGAATGCTAGTTCTTCTCCCTTTCCTTTCTGTGACCAATTTGAAATTTTTTTCTCACCTCTACTTGGTGTCCAGTAGGCACCCAGTGAACTAGTCCATGAAGGGACCTTCCAGAGACAACCCCAGGGCTGGTAGGTGAGAGGCTGTCAGTGCTGACTTCCTTGTCGTTGTCCATCCCCTGGAAAGTGCTTTCAGAGTCAATCATAGAGCAGGCATGGGTGAGCCCCTGTACAGAATGATAGGAAAGCTTCCCCTACGGAAGACTGTCCCCAAGAGCCTAGAATGGGCTTTACCGACACTCAGACGCAGCACTTACAATGTTATTCCAAGTGCTTTACAAACATGATTCCATTCAATTCTTTCTTAGCAACTCTAATAACACTTTGGACTCTGTCTTACAGATAGGGAAACTGAGATCTAGAGAAGCTGTGAAATTGCTGGAGACGGACACAGCTAGGCAGTGGTGGAGGCAGGGTTGGAGCCCAGGTTGTGGGGTCCAGAGGCCACATGCCTTATGGCCATGCTCCGGCACCGCCACACCGCCTGGGTCATCATATGGCTCATTATCCTTGCTGCTTGGCATGCACGTTGAACTAAAAAGCCCCTGCTTTCACGAGCATCCTTGTGCATTGGAAATTCCTCAGGAGGGACCTGCCATTGCCATGCACCACGCCATGCTGCACAGGGATTTGGTTTGTCTAATGCACTGTTGTGTCTGCTCGTTAGTCAGGCCAGCTGCTGGAAAGAGCACTTGATTGAGTTGGGGGAGTAACTTGGGGGCAAAAAGCCATTGGAAAATGGACAAAGATGTAGGCATGAGCCATCAGAAGGTAGCATGGGTGGGAGAGAGGCTGTCAGAGCAGAGGGGAAGCTCCCTGAGGGCAGGGACTGGGTCTGTCATAATTGCCGCTGTGAACTAGTCCCTGGCACAGTGCCAGGCACATCCTAGGAGTTCAACAGCTGTTAGTTAAATGGATGGACAGATGGGTGGGTGGGTGTATGGATGCATGCATGCATGATGGGTGATGGTTGGGTGAATATCTGGATTGTTGGATGGATGAGTAAATGGAGAATGAACAGAAATGGAGCAAGGAGAAATAAAGGGAGGTTCATGCCCAGCAAATCTTATTCCCATGGTTCATTCTTAAGAATCATACATAATCTTAAAAATTCTCATTCTAAAACCAGAATCAGGAACAAGGCTCTGTTCCTGGGCTATTGAGATGCTCTTTCAGGGCAGTTGCCCGGGATGCCTTGGGGGATTGGTGAGAGCAGTCTGAGATTGTCTTGTTTTTGTGCTCTGGGGTGGGCGTCTGACCAGCAATTCTCAGACCTCCTTGTGCATGGGATTTACCTGGAAGCTTTAGAAGGTACAGCTTCCTAGGCCTGCAACCCAGAGTGTGGCAAAGGCTTGCAGACACTCCGGGTGATTCTGGTGGGGGCAGCGGTGGCTCCTTAGAGCCTGCTCTGAGAAATGGCATTGTGAAAAAGCATGGACTGTGGATCCAGGTGGGCCCGAATCAGATTTCAGCTCCTGCCAGTGTTTCATGTTGGATGAACTTAACTTTTTGTCTCATCTGTAAATGGGCTGATTGTACGTGCCACTGAGTGGTATGAGGATGAAATGATGCAACATACATGAGAACTCAGTAGAAGGCACGGGGCATAACAGGCGTGGAATCAATGTTAATCCCCTCTTCTCACCCTGTCTTGGTTCCATGTCAGTAAATCCTGCCGTCTCCACCTTCAAAATAAATGCAGAACCTGCCCCCTCCTCACCACCTCCACTCACACCCTGCAGACGCTGGGGCCTGGGCTTACCCCAGGAGTGCAGCCACCCTGAGAAGAGCCGAGTGGCTACTCTGGTGGCTGAGACTAGATGGGCAGGGGCAGGGCAGGGGCTGTGGCGGAGCTCTGGGCTTCTCAGGGAGAACTGGGCTTGCAAGAAGCAGAGTCCGCCCAGCATTTCCCAAGGGGCACTGGGCAGATCAGTGTCCTCAGGGGCCTCCATTTCCCATCTATCAGTGATGAGGAGGGGGTCACCATTCTCTCTGGGTATGTACTCCCAGCTCCAAGGCCACAGGGTGCTGTATTAAAGTACTCATCTCTACTGAACGGGCAGCATTAGTTCCAGGAAAGAGAGATTAGCCAGGGCCAATCAGAAAGTGGGGCTTTCTAGAAGAGGAAGACCAATCTCTGGTGGGCTGGAGTAATCAGAAAGCCTGCCTGTAAGAGGTGACTGTTCCCCTGAGCCCCAAGGTGGAATTAGGAAGGAAGGAGGAGAGCATTCCAAGCCTTCTAGAGGAGAACTTGTAAAGGATGATGATGAAAGGAATTTTCCTGCCTCAGTGAAGGAACAAAAGTCACCCCTGTGCACTTGGCTGTGGAGCTGGGGACTTCCTGGGTCGGAGGCAGGAGGAAGGATTTCATTGGCACAACAGGCCCGGATCCAGGGCAAGAACAGAGGAAGCAGGACCTGGAGGCAGAGTCCCCAGCGGGTCCCCACAGCACAGGAAAGGGCAAAGGTCCCACCACACACAGAGCTGGGCAGCAAGGGCAAGTGCAGGCATGTGATGGATCAGCCCAGCGCCTGAAACCCAACCGAGCACAGCGGTGGCAACCGCATGGATGGACCGGACCTATGTGACGCTGAGCCTCAGCCCAGATCCAGGAGGTCACACAGAGATTCCATTTGCACGAAGCTCAAGGCCAGTGAAACTGATCCACGTGGAGGTGTCAAGGGGGAGGGGCCCGAGGACACCCATGTAGCTTGATCTGGGTGCAAACTACCTGGGTGTACATACAAGTAAACACGTATCAAGCTGCACACATAAGGCTCATGCATTTCAGTGTCAGTCGTACTTTAATAAATACTTTTGTCAAAAAGAAGAATGAGCCTAACGCCTGTCTCGGCGTGCCCACCGAGGAGGGCACAGTCGGGACAAGGGCCCCAGAGAGCCTGCAGGTCGTGGCAGGAAGGGGCCCCATGTGGGAGAGCAGAGGGTGCCTTTGATTCAGTTCCCAAGGGGCCTTGTGGGAGCTGAGTTGTCCCCCCACCCCCACCCCTGGGGCTGCCAGGGACCAGGCAGAGCGAGTCAGACCCCTGGGGCCTCCCTGTCTCTGCCCAAGGTTTTCATCTCTCTTTCCTCCCCTGCCCACACCCCCAATGAGTTTCACCAAAGAGCAGTGGAAATTGCTCTCCCTGAGGGCACAGAGGATTGTGGGCTCGACCTGGGGGAAGCGGAGATGGGGGCCTCTGGGGAGACCGCGTGGCACCCCACAGCCAGGCTGAGGGAGGAGACCCAGAGAGTAAGGGGTGGGATCATCAGACCCAGCAGAGATGGTGGGCTGAGTCCCTGTGAGGAAGACCGAAGAAGCCTGAGAATAACAGCCATTTGTTCAACATCTACCACAACCCCCATTTTACAGGTGAGGAAACTGAGGCTCAGAGAGGTGAATTGGCTTCCCCAAGATCTCCTACCTGGTATGCCACAAAGCCAGGACTTAACACAGGCCAGCCTGACCCCAAAGCCCATGCTTTGCCTCTCTAGCCCACCCAGGTGAGAAGTAGGGGGCCCCACCTCTGGCCAGGGCTGGGGTTAGAGGTGAACTTCAACTCAAGTCAGCCCTGGCTCAGGAACCAAGTGGCAAGGATTGCCAGTCAGGGGCCACCCAGTGACCCCAGCCCCCACAGCAGACCTAGCTGTTTAGGTGGGGCCTGGAGACGGTCACCCTGACCTCTCTAGCCTCTAGGGGACCTGGAATCCAGGGACACCCTTCAGTGGACCCTGCATGCTTGCCCAGGCCCCAGGAAGAGAGGCAGAGCCTCACCTGAGGACAAAGCCACCCTCCTCCGCTTTGTGGAAGCAGTTGGTTTGGTTCGGCAGAAGCAGCCTCTGCCACTCAGGCAGGGGTGCCTCAGGTGCAGCGCTGGAAGGGAGTAAGCAAATAACTGCACAAGGTCAGAGCGGGGCCCGCGGGGCCTGGGCAGCACGCGTGCTGCTAGCCCTGGGCAGCTGACATGCGTGACCTTGGGCCTGCAGACCTCACGCCTGGGCCCCACACCCGCGCACACCCTGCCCCAACACTGCTCAGCCCGGATCTCCCACCCCATCCCTTGCTGACTCTCTCAGCAAACGGTCTCTGAGGCCCTACTAGGGGCTAGGTCGTCTGGGCACTTTGGGGAGCATGGTCTGGCCTGAGAGGCACGTGGACACAATCTCCACCCCCAAGTACACGCTCATTCATTCATCCGCGTATTCCTCTGCCTACATCCCGTCACCACTTCTTCATTCACCCACTCTTTCATTCGGTCCTTCACTTTCAATGTCTCTCGTACCCTCTGTGCCAGGTTCCGGGTTGGGGCTGGGCATCTGGAGGCAGCTGGAAGGTGTGGGCCTCATCTTGTCTGGGATACCATAGTTTATGCAGGAGACAGTCAACAATGAAACAAGCAAATAACTGAGCACTGTGCTGGGAGCTATAGAGGAGGCAGGTGGACTACTGAGCTAGAGATAAACCGGATGGACCTATTAGATAGAGCAGAAATCAGTGGGTGACATCGGCTAGGAGGCATAAAGGATATGGAACCCGTTGTGCGAAGACCTAGGAAACGGAATATTCCAAACAGTGGGTCATCTCTGTACTCACTCGTCCATCTGCCCATCCATCCACCTGTTGTATTCATTCATTCACTCTTGCATTTATTCATCTATTTTTTCAGCACATAAGGCATATTGGTCTGTAAGGGCAAACAAACCACCCAGGTCTGAGTTCTGATCCCAGTTTTAGCATGCACTGGCCTTCGTGTCCCCGCATAGCGAGGAGGAACCACGGTAGGACGGTGAGAGTGCACGTGCCAGCTGGAAGACAGCAGATGCCCGTGAATGGCAGCCTCAGCTCTGGACCCCTCCAGGCCTGGCCTTTGGAGTCTGCACAGCTCATGTGCAGGCAAGTGCCTGGCCCTGGACCCTCATTCAACACGGCTGGCCCCAGCCACACCCCAGGAAGCAGCACAAGTTCCTCCAAGATGACCAAAGCCCTGAAATGGGATGGAACTGGGACAACCTGGCTCTAGGCACTTATTGAGAACTGCTTGGACACACCCTATTATCTCCATCAGGGTAGGCACCAATATTACTCTGCTTCTTCAAAAGTCAAGGCACAGAGAGATTGGGTGACTTCCCAAAGTCCCGCAGGAAGCAGCAGACTCGGGGTGGCTGCCCAGGTCTCCATGTCATCTTTCTCCAAGTTTCACTGCTGGTGGAGCCGCTGGGACCAGCTGGGGCTTCACCAGAAAGGGAATGGTCAGCCTTGTGATCACACTTTGGGGTACTTGCTCCAATTGCTCCTTACAATCAGCTTTCTTAAAAATGACAGTGGCATTCTCTGGGACCGAGCTTGAATAACACCAAAAGGCTTTTCCAGGGCAAATTGCCTTGAAAATGCCTGGTTCTGACTCTGTGCTTTGTCAGGGGTTAAGAACCTGGTTCCAGCCCCAGATCTGCCACTAATTTGCGTGACCTGAAACCACCTAGCATCTGAGTTTCCACTCCCCCACACCATAAAACGGAGGAGTGGTACTATCTACCTTGAAGTCATGCAGATATTTCACAGCACAGGGCTGGGCCATGTCTGGTGTTCATTAAAGGGTCATTGAACCTGGATTGGCACCTAATACCCTGGGTGGTTCTTTTTTTCATTTTTCAACAGTGCTGGTTTCATGGGGCTTGTTTTTTTAACAGCTTCAAGTCAATTAATGAGAAGGAAATGAATTTGATATTTATTGGACAGTTTCTATGTGCCAAGCACCCACTTTGCCATTTTGCAAACACAATTTCAGTAAATCCCCAAATATCAATCACAATGCATTTGGCTCCAAGGAATAAAATACCTGTGTAATTATGACAAACAAAAAATCATTGAAGCATCTCATGTAATGGGAAGTTTGGGGGAGGTGATTCCAGGCTTGGTTCAGTAACACCGCAAAGTCCCAAGGATTCAGGCTTTTTCTTTCCTTCTGCTCTGCCATCTTCAGCATGTTGGATTTTCTTCCTTAGACTTGTGCCTCATAGACTCAAAATGTCTGCTGCAACTCCAGCCATCACGTCTGCAAACAAAGAAAGAAGAGGTTGGGTGGAGAAGTGTCTTTCTCCTCCTGAGGAAGGAAATTCTTCCCAGGAGACCCTGGGACGTTTCCCCTTGTGTCTCATTGGCCAGAATTGGGTCAGAGTGAGTGCCCAGTATGAATGGAGAGATTATCAGAATCACCTTTCATACAGTCATGTCTATATTCAAAAACCCCTCCACAGACACAGGCATGCTACCTTCTCTGAGAAGCAACACATGCTTCAACATCTCCATGCTAATAAGGGAAAGAAAAGGGAAGAGAAGGAATAGCTGTTATTAAAACTATAGGGGAGAGCTTGCTTTGGCAGCACATGTACTAAAATTGGAATGATACAGAGAAGATCAGCAGGGCCCATGGGCAAGGATGACATGCAAATTCATGATGCGATCCATGTTTTCTCTGGAAGTGGATGGTGGTGATGGCAGCACATTATTGTGAGTGTATTATATAGGTGAATGTGATTAAAAGTGGAAACTTTAGGTTGTATGTGTTACTAGAGTAAAAATTAAAAAATAAGACATAGGATTGTAGGGCACGGTAAACCCTACTGTGGGTGATGGACTATAGCTAATAGTACAAGCATAAGAATGTTCTTTCATGAAGTGTAACAAATGCTTGACACCAATACAAGTGTTCATAATAGGGTAGCAGATGGGAAAACACACCTAATGTAAAATGCGGATGATAGCTAATAGTGCTCTTTTCATAACCTTTCATCAGTTGTAACAAGGGTAACTACTGTTTAAAAAAATAGTACGATTACAAAACAGTGCTATCATCAAGCGTAACAAATGTTCCACACACTGCAATGTGGTGGTGGTGGGGTGGTATACGAGAATCCTGTATCTTATGCATGCTTGTTTGGTAAACCCACAACTTCTCTATTAAAAACAGTTAACAGGGTAGAGCGCTCCCGGCTGAGGGAAGAGCAGGTGCAGAGGTCCGGAGATGGGAACTGGTCGGGGTGTGAGGGGAACGTCAAGGAGCCCCATTGTGGCTGAGTGTGCGGAGCAAGAGGTGGGGTGGGGAGAGAAGGAACCGGGGAGGAGCTGGCCTCCGAGGACCAGGGCAGGGAGCTCCTGCTCAGCGCGAAGGGCAGCCAGCCACTGGAGGGCTGTGTCCAGGACGGTGGCAGGGTCTTAGCTTGAATTTCTAAGGATGGCTCTGGTGGCCCTAAGCAGCGTGGGCCAGGCAGGAAGCTGACCCCGAGGTCCACGCGGGAGATGACGGTGGTCAAACTGGGGCAGATCAGGCCCTCCCAGGAGACTCCTCACCTCCTTTCGCTCTCGAGAGACTTCTGTGGCCAAGGCCCACACCTGCCATGCCACTGAGGACAACTGCCCTGAGCTCTCCTGGGCTCCGGGGCCCGGGGGCCTCCGGCTAAAGGGGCAGGGAAGGAAGCTCCAGCCATTGGTCCACAGGCTTTCATTTTCATAAAGGTGATGATAACCAGGGCTTCGTTCTGACTCCATCCACGAATTCCTTTCGTTTCTAGATTGGTCGACTAAAAGCCTTTCTCCTTTGCAGCTCGAGAGAGAGGCACGCGAGATGACAAATGAAAGCCAGAAGTAGGAGCGGCCTCCAGAAATGAGTGGGAGCTTTACCCCTGGGAGGAACTGTATTCCCGCCTCCGCCCCGCACGCTCCCCCCTCTGTGAAATACTCCACAGAAAGACCCCAGCTCCCCTGGAGGGAATTTTGTGCCCCCGGGTGAGATCACAGCTCTGTAACTTTCCCTTTAAGAGCTGCCAGAGCCAGGGAGGCTGGCCCAGCTTGGGCTGGAGGTGGGGACAGAGGGAAAGAAAGAAGGAAAAAAAAAAAGAGAGAGAGAAAGAGAGAGGGAGGCAGGAAAAGTTTTTTCAGAGGAAAATGCAGGGTTTGTCCCTCACCCTGACGTCAGATCTTGCTTTAATAAACCCCCCCTAGGGTTGTGGGAAGAGGCATATGTGGAGCTCCTGATGGGCAGGGCCAGCCTGGGCCCAGCTCCCCCCAGAGGTGGCCGGATCCTCTGGGCTGCTCGGTGGGTGCCTTTGCCACCGACTTCCAGGCATGAGGTGGCTCCTGCCCTGGACGCTGGCGGCAGTGACAGCGGCAGCCGCTGCGGGCCGTGCTCTGGTCATGGTAAGTCCTGCCTGGGGGGGCTCCCTTCCCTGCCCGGTCCTGCTCTTTGACCCTCTGGGGAGCTGGGGGGCGTGCTGAGAGGGGCAGGGGGCAAGGTTGAGGCCCACTGTGTGCAGTAGGGCAGCTTGGGGCCAGCTGAACCTAGAGGAGGAGGCACAATACCTGGGGGAAAATCCCAAAAGGGCTGTCCTGTTTCCCCCTCACTCACCCACCTGGAACAAAGCAGAAAGGGGCACCCACCTGGACAGGGGCCAGGGGACCTGGGCTCCAGACCCAGCTTTGCCAAGAATGGCTGTGTGACCTTGGGCTGGTCAATCACCCACTCTGAGCATTATAAAACAAGGAAGCTGTTAGGATACTTCTAAAGTCTGTAGACTTTGAAAAATGAGTATCTAAGCATCAGAAGCTCAAGGCAGCCGGAGATAATACAAGGAGTGGAAAAGCCAAGAAAAGTTGGAAAGGAAAGTGCTAGCTTTCAACAAAAGCTCCTCACCTGAGCACTCTATGCTTGGCATGATTTCTAACCCCAGCTGCTGCCACCTTGGGTTTGCACAGCCCTCTACAGTTTAAGGAGTAGGCTTGCACAGCCCTCTACAGTGTACGCAGTAGGCTCATTCGGGTCCTGCCTGGGAAGCCCACTGTTCCCAGGCAGGAATCCTGAGGTTCTCTGTCTGCTACTTCCATCCCAGGGCAGACCAGGGGGAAAGGGCAGCTCCCCATGGGGGAAGGGACCAAAGTCTGGACCCCCGAGAAGCCAGAGAAGACACGTGGCAGCACAGAGCCAGCTGCTGGAGCCAAGCCTGGGGCAGGAAAGGCAGGGCAGAGGCAGGCATGGGATGGCAGGAGGTGGGCAGCTGGGCAGAGCTGCTGAGTCCAAGAGCCCGCAGCCGGGCTCGGGGCTGGCTGCCAGCAGCAAAGCCGAAATGGAGCCGAGGCGGGAGGGAGGGTTTACTAGCGACTCCCACTGACAGCTTCCTTTGGGATCAATAAGCCCCGATCATGGAGGAGGAAGCCGCGGCTCGAGGACTGGGATTCGGATTCAGCCAGAACCCGAGGCTGGGAGCTGAGGCTGAGGCTAGGCCAGGCGAGGCCAGGTGCGTCGGCGGGGCTGGGGAGCGTCGTGCGCCCAGTGGGTCTGCTTCATGCTTCGGGCCCTCCTACCTGGCTAGGGCTTGTCTGTAGCTGGTGCCACACCACAATCAGGAAAGATGCTGGCTCCATTTCACGAATGGAGAGATGGCGACTGAGCAGGGCCTTGCCAGGGCGCCACCTTTACCAAGCAGCCAGTGCTCAGACCGAGATCGTTCGATGCCAAATCCTGCTCTTCCTTCCAGAGCTTTCCTAGCTCAGGGGAAACTGTATTTCCTACAGGTTGGAGCAACCGGAAGGAGGCACCGCAGCCTTTTTTTCGGGGCAGTGGGTGCCCCTTTGCAGGTTGCTATGCCTGGGAGGGCAGGGAGTGGATGGGGAAGAGAGGAGGTTCAGGCAGCCCAGGTCTGAGCGAGGAGAAGCCAGGAGAGACATCTGCGGGAGGTTCTGTGCCTGCTGGAGCCCCTGCCACCTCCCCCGAGCAGCCGGCGTCGAGGAGGAGTGGGGTACAGAGGCGAAGGCTCAGCAGGAGGAGGCTCACGGCCAAGGAGAGGAGAAGCCAGATGGGCCCAGGGAGCAGGACGATGGGCAGGCTCCTGGGAGGGGCAGGAGGTGGGCAGGAGGCCCTGGGGACCTTCCCTGGGGACCTAAGAATACCCACTCCATACTCAGGGGCTCCTGGGACTGAGGCACAGCGTTTGAGTTCTTGTGGCATCCCCAGCGCTCCCCAGGGAGGGCTGTGAGAATGGGAGCAACCAGCCAGCGGCCGCAGCGCTCAGAGCCCAGCGCCGCCCTCTAGTGCCAAACACCAAGCCCGGCCATCCTTCCCGAGCTAATACGTAAAAAGAATTCAAGTGCGATACGGGTCCCAATGGGATTTTAATGGAAAAAAATGATCATAAACGTTCATATGGAAGAAAACGTCTGTGAGAATTGCCAAGAAACTTTGAGAAAGCAGGGTTGTGAAGGAGAAGCCCTATCAGATATTAAAGCCCCGTAGAGAGGTCCTGTAATTAAGAAGGAAGAGAGCAGCCCAGGAAGAGAGAAATCAAGGAGTGGAACGGAATGCTGAGTTCAGGAACACAGCCAAGCATAATTAGGAGGTTAGTATTTCACAAAGATGTATTACAGATATGGCTTATCTTGCTTCCATCCCCTCCTTCTTTGCTTCCTTCTATGTTTATAAGTGAAAGGGGTGCATTTAGTGAGCTTTACCGCGTACTGTGTCAAATGCTCTATGCTCTATGCTCTATCCTACTTCAGTCCATCTAACAGGCATCTAGTAAGCTTTGCTAAGGACCTCCTATAATCCCCATAACAATACTATTAAGCAGATATAATTCTTATTCCCCTTTGTGGATGTGAAAATGGAGGCTCAGAGAGGTTAAGTAATTTACCTAAAGTCACACAGCTAGCAAGCAGTGGAGCCGAGATGTGAACCCAGGTCCGGCTCTTTGCAATACAGCCGACTGCCTCCCTGGCCAACATATCTGTGCCCTGAGAGACGCAGAATGAGAAGCACGTGGTCATGGCCCACGAAGCTTACAGGCTCGTGAGGGAGGTGACATGCACCCACACATCTGAGTGGGGGCAGCGGGGACGGCATCTTCAGGATGGCGCCTGGGAAGCAGGTGCCGCTGCTGGTTGTGTCAGCTTCGGCAAGGCCCTCCGCACCCTGGGCCTCGCTTTCCTCGTTTGTTAACTGGGATGAACCAACTCGGGCCACCCACCTCCCTGCTACTGAGGAGTGAATGCGGGAGTGCGGGAGTGCGGGAGCGAGAACTGTCGGGAGCGTGGGACTGGGTAAACGAATGCTGTGGCAGTGATTCCTGGGCAAACCTTAGGTCTGCAGTGTCTCTGTACAGGACTGCAGGTGTGTCCCAGGTTCCGCCTCCCACGTGAATGCATGTGGGATATACACGGGTGTACGCGTGGGGGGAAGGGAGAGTGTTCGTGTGTGTCTGGTGTGTGTTTGTGAGAATGTCAGGTGCTGAGGATGTAAGCCTCCATGGTGTGGTGTGAGTGAGTGTCTGGGAGAATGTGGCATCTGAGTGTGGCAGCCTCCATGGAGTGAGTGCGAGGGTGCGTGTGTCTGTGAGAAGTCAGTGATAAGAGCACATATGTTGGGTTTGGAATGCAAACTCATTTTCCGCTCTTAGGATCAATTGCAAACGATGTGGACCCGGGTATGTGGCCAAATACCACCTTTAAAAAGAGAGAGAACACCCACACGTGCCTTGTGCACCCCCGCTTTGTGCCTGGGATCTGGGTAAGCCTGTCAGCCACGCCCAGGCCCCCACCCCCACCTCCCTGCTGGGAGCCTCCTCCCACTCCTTAAACATCTCCCCCAGCCCTGGCCCCTCCGTCCACAGCCTGTCTGGAGGCTGGAACGAGAGCAGACAGAACGGCAGTGTCCACACTGGCACAGCGCTTGGCGAGGGCTTGTCCTCAGAGCGGGCATGGGGGCAGGATCCGGCAGAGGGACAAGACACTGCCCCATGGGCTGGCTGGCACCCCGGGCTCTCCAGCAAGCTAACTTCCGCAAGGTTTAAGAAAAGGATCCTTCCCTAGGCCAGTGGAGCAGCCCGGTGCTGGAGGCTACCTTTGGCTCTGAACAAACAGAAATCCTGGGATTCTTCCTGGAGCCCCATCATCTCCCAAGGCAGCAGGAGGGGGCTGCTACCCACCTGGGGTTCCACCATGGCGATCCAGCCATGGTCCAGGGCGGGGCGCAGGGAGGGGCTGGGAAGGCTGCCACCCACAGCCCAGAAAGCCAACACAAGGTAGGGAGACGGAGAATGCTGCAGACGTCTAAGAGGAGGGCTTCGGGTGGCACATTTGCTCGTTCGTCCGACAATACCTACTGAGCCCCCTTCTGTGCAGTAATAAGGAAGATAAAAAGGCTCACCTCCATCAAGCACTCCCCAGGGCTGGGCGCGGAGTCCTAAGCGCGCCACAGCTTGAAGTCGCGGGAAGCCACAGCTACCATCACTGGAGGCCAGACCTGCCTGGTCCAGCCACGTGGGGCAACTGAGCCCTCGGACCGTGGCTGTCAGTGTGAAATACACACGTTAGGTCAAAGGCCTGGTATGCGTACGGGGATGTAACGTTCTCCCGAATAATTTTTATATATTGACTCCAGATTGAAATTGATAATATTTTGAATACGCTGGGTTCAACAAAATATATTATTAAATTTCACCTGTTTCCTTTTACCGGTTTTATGTGTCTATCAGAAAATTTTAAATTCCGCATATGGCTCGCATTCTACTTTATTAGTCTAGAAAGACACAAGTGAACCTACAGGTATGATGATAGGTGTGTGCGTTGGGGGGCTATGTGGAGGGGTCTCATCCCAGCTCCTCCATTTATAAGCTGTGCAACCTCGGAAGAATGACTCAGTCCTTCTGAGTCAGTTTCTTTATCTGGAAAAAGACACAATATTAGTACTCACCTCTTGGGGCCATTGCAAGGATTAAAGAATTTAAAGGAAACAAAGCACAAGAAGTCCCTGACACATCCAAGGGAAGCAATTCCTATTGTTCCAATAGCAGGTGGGAGACTCCCGACGTACCTGGGAGCACCACAGCTGCAGACAACCCTGGCGCCCAGCAAGCAGGGCTTTATAAAGACCCTAGGCTCAGCCCCAGCTGGGCGGGAGGGGCGGCAGCCCAATTCCTGGGCTGCGCCGGCCTCAGCATTGGGGGCTTTTTCAGAGGCCCCCAAGGTTTCCATATCCTGGTCAGTGTTCTTGGCATATTTTAAGAGGAGTCGGTGAGCACCCTTGGGTTAGCGTGGGGGAGAGAAATACCTATGCTGCTGCTGCTGCTCAGAGGTGAGACTTGTCTTACAACCCCAGGCAGGGTGAAAGAGTCCCTGGTTTCCACGGCGATGCGGCTGTCTTGTTCAGTGGGCACGCGCAGCCCCTCGCGCAGCCCCTCCTGTGTGCTGAGCCCCTTCCTCTTTCTAGGCACGTGGTGGTGAAGGGTCTGCTCCTTATCCCGACTGTCGAGGAGAGGAATGGTGAGGATGCAGGTAGAGGAGGAGGGTGGGAGGGCTGCGCAGACAGGCGGGTCTCTGCACCTGGATCCCCAGGTGACACCCACACATCTCATGTTGACCGTTGCCCTGATGATTCTTTTGCAATCTTGATTTTGAAAACCACTGAATTCAGATAGACTCTAGTCTCTGCTCCAGCCCTGACATTCTGTAGTTTGCCAACGCTTCTCTCCATGAAAGATGAGGAAGTTGGAGGCGGGAAGAAGCCAGAATCAGAGAAGAAGAAACCAGCCTCTCGAAACAGGCATAATGGCCATTCCAGCTGGGTGTGGGGTGCAATTAACTCTGTGCCCGCCCACCCCAGGCAAGTTCAGGCTTGGGCTGTTGGTGATGGATCTGCCAGACCCTGGTGGGGAATGGGAGGGGAAGTGAGGGGAACCGAGAGCGCAGGCCCTAGGAGAGGAGGGTGTCAGTGCCTGCCGCTCAGGAATCCTGCGTTGAGTCTGCGAGTGGAGAGACAGGCATGAGCCATGTGCCTGCCCTGGGCTGGATGGCGCTGGGGAATGGGCAGTAGAAGGGTGGAGAAGTATTCTGAGGGAGCAGAGCTTGTGTAACCCTGCCCTTGGAGTGGACAATAGACTTGCCTTGAGAGCTAGAAGACCAGGGCAAATAATCGGTTGCTGTGTGACTTTAGGCAAGCCACTGGCCATCTCTGGGCTCATTTTCTCATCTTGAAAATGAAGAGGTTGAACTTGATCCCTAAGTTTGCTTTCAGCTGGAGCCATGGCTGGTTGCTAGCTCTCGTTCATTCATTGGATGGAGTCATTATTTAACAGCGGGGCTTGCAGGTGAACATTCTGGAAGGTTTGGTAGAGGAACACTAGCTGCTGCTGTTGCTGCGGAAAGAGCGTTGGCCTTTGCATCCAAAAATGTGTGCCTGGGGCTCTGGGAGGTCCCTGTTGGTGGGCTTCCTCCCTCTAAAGTTGTCCAAAACTGTTCCCCATTCGGCCCACATCTCCTCTGTCAACCCCTCGGGGTCCACCTGGTCTCTGGCCCACAAGGTACTCATAAAACTAACACAGCAGCAGTTTCCTGGCCAGTGGGTCCTTCCAATTCAGTGTTTTCCTGGTCAGCCTGGTTGTTAGAATCCCTCGGGTGCTGCATGCAAAGACAGACGATAGCCCCCGGTCCCCGCCCCTGAATCGGGCTGGACAAGGGTCCAGGATCCCAGAGGTTTTTAAATTGTGCTTTATTGTGTGTGTGTGTGTGTGTGTGTGTGTGTGTGTATTTTAAAGGAGGTACCAGGGATCGAACCCAGGACCTTGTAGGTGGGAAGCAGGAGCTCAGCCACTTGAGCTACATCCGCTCCCTGACCCCAGAGTTTTAACACTCCCCATCCCCAGATGATTCTTAAGGTTTTGCAAGTTGAGGAAGCGTCCTTGTCGAGAATGGGCGGCCAGCGAAGGGTCTCCAGTCCCCGCTCTCATCTCCCATCTCAGGGAATCATGCCTCCATCTGCCCCATTGGAAATCTGGGGGCCATCACCCACCCCTATCGCCCCACCTGTGGCTCCCAGCTCCCCACTCCTCCCAGCCACCAGGGGGCACTCTCCTGAGGCCAGCCGGGTCCCACCCCCTCCTCCTGCACCTCCAGGGATTCCTCTGGCCTCCGGTTCAAGTCCACAGGAGCAGGAGGGAGGAGAATGAACTCTGCCACCAGTGATCTGGAATATGGTCGAGCGTTTGAATTTAGAACAGGGATCACCTCTGGAGCCCGGCTTCCTCGCCTGTGACGTGGGAATCTACCTCCGAGAGGAGTTGTGCCAGGGGAGGACAGACCCTGGTGCAGATGGTGCTCAGTGGTTGTCGTTTTACCTTCCCTGAGAGTCCGGCCCACGCTTCATCCTCTGGCCCTGCTCCCAGTTCACCTCCTGGCTTCCTTCCTGGGCCCTCCTCCCAAACACTCTGCACACACGCCCATCCTGTTCCTTTTGCCTGAATGCCTTTCCCACTCTTTTCTGTTTCATGACCTTGACATCATCTTAACTGAACCCCCCACACACACCGCCAAAGCCTTCCTCGGCCTCCCCAGGGTGAGCTGTCGGGGTCCCCCCAGGCAGCCATGGGTCCTTGGTCTTGCCTCCCCCAGCTGGACCTCTTGCTCACTCCCCGACGGTGCAGAGGCAAACCACCTGCCACCCCAGTTACCTGCGCCCTTGTCCTCCAGGTCCTGGCACGCGCCTGCCCTCTGCCAGCCTTGCTCATGCCGTCACCTTCCTTACCGGCATTGTCCTAACTCACTTCTATGCTGCCTCTAGGAATTCTGGGGGTGAGGGAATGAACCGATAAGCACACCAGAACCAACTGGTCGGCTGGGTGGAGGGTCGGGGGGTAGGGGAGGAAGGGGAGGCTTCCTGCTGGGCACTGGGGACAGGGTCTCTGCAAGGGGGTCCTGGATCAGATTCCTCAGAGGACTGGGTAGCAAGCAGCGGCTGGTGGGCCGGTTCCTGAGCTCGGGGTGGGGAGTTGGAAGCCCTAGTTCTAGTCTTGGTTCTGATTTCATCTGAGCCTTGATATCTTCACCTGAAAATGGGGGCAAGAAGACCCACCCTACCCGTGTCCTGGGTGGGATAGTATGGTGGTTTAGAGGAGGGGGCAGCACACAGCCTGAGAGCCAGCTCTCCCACTTCCCAGGTCTGGGACCAAACATTGCCTGGGCCTCGGTTTTCCATCTGTAAAATGGGCTCAAAAGCCTGGCTCACTGGGCCCTTATGTCTGTGGGAGAGAATGCAAGTTAGGTGCCAAGCTCAGGCCCTTGATATGATCACACCCTCAGTAAGGGGCTTGGGGGAGCATGCACAAGACAGTGAATAGAGAGTTGCCTTGAGTTTAGCAGACATTGTCCTTCAGGTCCTTTTGAGAGACCTAGGGCAGCAGAACCTGCTCTTCTGGCTTCCTTGGTTCTCAAACCCACCTCTGGAGCTAGTCCAGGAGGGGCTGCTGCCTTTGGGATTTGCACTTGCCCCTATCCCCGACCCACACGCAGATGCACACACACACACACACACACCCATGACATCCTTAACAGCTGTTTCTGAAGTGGCCAAACTTCAGCTTCTAAATGATCAAAGGAGCCATCCGTTACTGGGCACGTTCTGGACTGCCTGTATCACATTTAATCCTCACTAGGGCCCTGTGGTAGGAACGTTTATCATCCCCATTTTACAGAGGAGGAAACAGAGGCCAGAGAATTCTACTGAATTCCACATCAGCTAAGCTCCAGAAGCACCAGTGACTCCCCCACTCAGGGAGGTGAGAGCAGCTTCCAGGTGTGGCACAGGGTCCCTGCTTCTGCACCTGAGACAGGAGGAGAGAGGGGCGAGGGGTCATGCTGGGCAGCAGTGCAGGGAGATGAGACCCCATCAAGGGCCTGCTGGGCGCCGACTCTAGTCTCTGCTAGAAGGGCCTTGAACTTCTCTTGTCAGAGGAGAAATTGACTGGTCCAAGGCCACACGTCTCAGCCTGGGGACGGGAGCCGAGGGCCCCTCATGTCCAGGGTGTGGGCTCAGGGTCCTA
>JAQZBX010062170.1:0-16955 GCA_029593785.1 Cabassous unicinctus
GCCACTTGTGTGACCTAGGCATAAGCTAAAAGTTAACAGCCTTCCCCAGAAGGGAAAGAATGTTTAGATGTTATGGTAAACTATAATCTTCCCAAAGCAGTAAACGCCCTTGGTAGACATACTTCCTACAAGCATAGTGAAAACATTACCACACCCTATGTGTTCACTTCACATGACCCTAGCAGGAACTCTGTTCTCATACCCTATGGAATGTCCTAGTTCTAAAACCCCTTATATATCACCACTTATTTTCTCATCTCTTTGCGGAGCACTACATTCACTCATTCTTTGACCGGCCACCCTCAAAGATTCCCTCTTGTCCGTAAGTTCCAATAAAGCTTATGTATGATTCTCTGCCAGATGTGTTCTTTGGTCTTGTGGCCTTACCAACTTATGTGCTTCAGGAGCTGGGTTGTAACAAAGGACAACCTACACAATGGGAGAAAATATTTGGAAACCAATATCCAATCAGGGTTTACTATCCAGAATATGTAAAGAAATCCTACAACTCAATAACAAAGACAAATAATGCGAGTTAAAAATGGACAAAAGATTTGGATAGACATTTTTCCAAAGAAGATATGCAAATGGACACAAAGCACATGAAAAGATGTTCAACATCATTAGCCATTAGAGATATCTACTTTGGGGCTCTTTCAAGGAAGTTCTTGTGTTTCACAATAGAACATAATGCTTATTATTTGGCTAGATTGAGGAAAGTTCATTGTATCTGTTTTAGATTCCTAGGCTGCTCAAAGCAAATACCATGAAATGGATTGGGTTAAACAACGGGAATTTATTGAGTCATGGGTTTGAGGCCAGGAAAATGTCCAAATCAAGGCATCACAAAGGTGATGTTTTCTTACTGAAGACTGACTGCCAGCAATTCTTGGCTCCTCTGTCCTCTGTCCTCTGTCACATGGCAAGACATGTGGCAGAATTTGCTGGTCTTTCCCTTCTCTTCTGGGTTTTGTTGAGTTCAACTTCTTGTTTCCATGGCTTTCTCTCTCTTTGTCTGAATTTCATTCTCTTATAAAGGACTCCAGTAATAGGAGTAAGACTCATCCTGATTGAGGTGGGATACACCTTACTTGAAGCAACCTTATCAAAAGTTCCAATTTACAATGGATTTACACCCACAGAAATGTATTAACTTTAGAAATATGTATTTCTGGGGTGCATACAGCTACAAACAACCATAGTTTCCTGACATTTCTTTGGCCTTTGGAATCACATATTGCCATAATGGAGCCAATGTACAAATAATGTGATCTCTTGTAACAGTGAGACTTTTTCATTCTAAGTGATCAGAAATAGGCGTTAATGGGTTTATACATTTACTTTTCCCATAAAGTCTTGTATTTGTGCTTTAGCATAGTACAAACAGAAAATAAGACACTCTGTTTTTATCATTGAGGACAAATAGACATTAATAATGAAAGATTAACAACTGGATTCCGATGTGTTGAGCAGAAGTGTACCAGCTCCTGAACTGCTCAAGGCTGGGCAGCCTGCAAATGATTAACCCCTGAGTTCTAAACAGAAAGGAATCTGTGGTAGTAGCTGAGAGTAAAATATCATTTCTGTGGCTTGTCAACTCCTTTCAAAGAGCTCATACTGTTTTATTGCTTTGGTTTTTGCATTTCTCTTCATCAGCAAACTGTCTGTTATATGACCCATTGCAGTGGGGTAGGGTTTGCTCTTGTGCCAGAAGCTCAAGTTAACATTAGAATGTTTGTGCCAGTGATGTGCTAATTAGATGGTGCCAGGTCTTCCGTGAGCATGGCTTCTCTGTTCTAGACAGCTTGTATGCCTTCCATATGTGGAATATAAACATGGTGAGAGCCTCTTCAGTCCTTTTCAAGCAGCTGTCTTAAACTCAAACATCTTTGCCATTGAATATAAAACATATGGAATATGGTAAATTCTCTACTAATGCTATTGCTTTATCTAACATGTCTATGGTAGGACTCTGCATTATTATGTTATTGATGACATATCACTGACCATAGTTTTCTGTCAAAATATTTTATTCTTTGTAACCAGATTTTACCCAGGCAGTTGCTGATGAATACCTAGTTTGCCTTGTTAATTCAAGAGTCCAATTTATTAAGCATATGCTTATCATATCTACAAAGCACCAGGAATTGTTAAGATTCCCCTGACTTCGTCTCATCATTTACATCTTCTTAGTAAAACTTCCTGACCAAAAGTCCAGAAAGACATTCCTATGTACCACATAGCCATGCTCATCCAGCCAAGGCTCATTGGACCAAAAATGGGGCAATAAACACAAGATAAATGAATTCTCAGTTTCTCCTAGTACCTCTTCCTCAATCTCTGTATCTTTCAGAGAAATTTTGGACTTTATAACAAAAAAAGAATTTATTATATACAGAGTTTTCTTTTCAGCATTAACAATTTCTACCATGAATCAAAAAACACCATGACCACAAGCAATGAACAATAGGAAGAAGCAATCAAGAAAAGAATTCCATTCACAATATCAATTAAAGAATCATATACCTAGGAATAAATCTAACCAAAGATGTAAAGAAGTTTTACACAGAAAACTACAAAACATTGCTAAAAGAAATCAAAGAAGACCTAAATATATGAAAGAATATTCTGTGTTAATGGATTGGAAGATTAAATATCATTAAGACCTCAGTACTACTCAAAGAAATGTATGGATTCAATGCAACCCCAATCAAGATTCCAAAAACCTTCTTTGTAGAAATGGAAAAGCTAATCATTAAATATATATGGAAGGGCAAAGTGTCCCAAATAGCTAAAGCCAACTTGAAAAAGAAGAATGAAGTTGGAGGACTCACACTTCCCAATCTTAAAACTTATTATGAAGCCACAGTAATCAAAACAACATAGCACTGGCACAAAGACAGATATGTAGACCAATGGAATAGAATTGAGAGCTCAGAAATCAGTTCCCACATTTATGGCCAACTGATTTTTGACAAGGTGTCAAAGGCCACTCAATTTGGAAAGAAAAGTCTCTTCAAGAAATGATGTTGGGAAAACTGGATCTCCATTTGCAAAAAAAAAAATGAGGACCACTTCCTCACACCATAAACAGAAATCAATTCAAAATGGATCAAAGACCTAAATATTCAAAATATAAGTATAATTTGATAGAATTATCAAACTCCTATAAGAAAATGTAGGGAAGCATCTTCTGGACTTTGTGTTATACAATGCTTTTTTAAGACTTTTCACCCAAAGCACAAGCAATAAAGAAAAAATAGATAAATGGAACTTCATCAAAATTAAAAACTTTTTTTTGCCTCAAAAGACTTTATTATGACAGTACAAGGGCAGCCTACACAATGGGAGAAAATATTTGGAAACAACATATCCAATAAAGGTTTAATATCCAGAATATATAAAGAAATCCTTCAACTTAACAACAAAAGATAAACAACCCAATTAATAAATGGGCAAAAGAGTTGAACAGACATGTCTCCAATTTGCTTTATGGAAAACCTTGGTACACGTGGGGTGGTAACGCCTTTTTAAAGCCTTCTTTTAGGAAATATTGTTCTCTGCCTTAAGAATTTGAGACTAAATAAGTCATAAAATACTGGATGTGGTGAGTGAGGCATTAGAAGTCCCAAATCTACCCTGGAATCCCCCCTCTTCCAGGGTCTTTTTGTCTAGCATATTCTTGAACCCAATATCAGTATCTTTACAATGAAAACTGTTGTAATGATATATATATATATGAAATAATACCCAATGAGTTAGAAAAGTCTTGCTAGTTGTGCTGGTTAGAGATTTTGGAAGACCCCAGAAAATTATGTTCTTAAGCTAAGCCATTCCTGTATGTGTAAGCCTACTGTATGTGGGGCCTCTTGATTAGATTCAGTTAAGAGACCTATTATTAGATCACTTTTGAATAGATCACTTCAGTTAAGGGCCTTTGATTAGATTGTGGGACCCAGGGTGGGTCTTAATTCTTTAATGGAGTCCTATATAAACAGAGGCGAGGGGAGAGGAAGAGCTGCCATTTTACTCTATCATGTGGGGGAGGACTCCAGGATCTCCTGCAGCCACAGAAAGACAGAGAAACTCCAAGAGGCTGAGAGAAGCAATTACCCAGAGGAAAGAGAGTGATGTGCCATATGCAAGATCACCCACAGCTGATCTTGAGGAGAAAGTGAGCCTGGAGAAGAAGGCAGGGACTGGATGCCATTTTGCCTCACCACACGGCCAGAGTCCAGGATCTGCCAGATGCTGACCTTTGGTGAGAAAGCATCTCTGATGATTCCTTGATTTGGACATTTTCACAGCCTCAAAATCGTAAGCTCTTACCCTAATAAGTTCCCATTATAAAAGCCAAGTCATTTCTGCTATTTTACATTGGCAGCCTTTAGCAAATTAAAACAGTAGTTAAAACATAAAGAAATAAAGATTAGAGAATTTTTGTTTTTTTAATACCTGATATTATTTTACCTCATATATTTTGTGTTTGTCAAATAGCCAAAAGGCTCAGAAGACTCTGCCTGTCTTGTCACTACCATATCTTAAGTACTGAAAGAGTGCTTGCAACATAGTAAGCATTCAATAAAAATTTGTTCAATGATTGATCAAATGAATGAATGCATTTAGCTTTATTGAGATCAAAAGATTTTCTAAGACCACATGAAGTTGTTTCTCCATTGATGGATTCATTTACCTTCATACTACATAACTTCTACCCTACCCCTCCCACACAAATTAAAGCTTCCTCAGGAAAGATTGAGTGTCATCTCCTGAGTGGCCCCAATTCCAGCTTCACAAGTCCAGGAACTCATAAGTTTACATTTCAGAGGAGTCTCGGCAAACCTTGGTCCTGCCAACAGTCTCATCGGGCCCCCTGAATTTGCATGAGCCCTGACCACAGTCATGAATGGCCTCCCCAACCCTTCCCTGATGCGTCATTTCTCTCTCCCACATCACCAGACTTAGAAAATGCAAGTGTCTGAGCATGCTTGTGGGGTAACATTTTGTGCAGTCAAAGGAAATCTAGCCTTTCATAAGGAGCCCTTTCTGGGTTCCTTGTATCTACAATCACCATTATTAAGCTTTTCTGGGAAACATGGAATCTTGGTGTCTGACAATGTTCATGTTACTTATTTAAGTTAAATGTTGAAACTTTCCATTTCATAATAAGGTAAACTCTAGATAGCGTCTCACTAGCCACTAAGAGAACCACAAATGACCTGCTGAATTTTTAAAAAATATGTTTTTAAAGCACGTTTTTGCAAGCAATTTAATAGCTATTTCTGGGTATGGAGCTTTTCTTGAATAAGAATTCCTGATTTAAAATGTTAGAAACTACTTTAATTAAAAACTAAGAAAATATACAAAAGCTCATTCTAAGATTAAAACTGTTTAATTTAGTGTTATTAAAATATCCAAACCTTGTAATTTATTAAACGAGTAAAACCCAAACTCAAAATAAGCTACACAACAGTGACGGCAGTAACTGAAATGGGTCTCAAAAATACTTGCAACTTTCAAGCTCTGGCCATAGAAAATTTATGTAGGGTCTCTGAAACACCAAGACAGACATGGATAATAGTCAGTGTTAATGTGGAATTTTGAGTAGGCAAAGAGGAATTCAGTGAAAAAAGGAGAGAAAAGCAAAGTGTATTGAACACCCATGACAAGTCTCAGTAAATTCTCACACTTTCTCTGCAAAATAGGGAGGCTTCTCCATTTTACAGATGTGAGAACTGAATTTCTGATTATCTAAATGATTTGCCCAGAGTCGCACAGCTTATAGAGGACAGATCTGGAATTTGTGGCCAAAGCCTATGCTTCTTATGAATGAAATAGTGCCTTTTATAAAAGTCAACTCCTTTCTATGCATCAAAAGATTTCTCAAGGTAAAGATTATAAAATAATAGTGTGAGAGTCAAAGGATCAAAATTGGAGATTCTGGTCTACCTCACTTAGTGCTTTATGATCTTACACAGATTACTTACCTCTCTAAGCCTCCTGTCAAGGTTGTCATTTACAAAAAACAGGTAATGCCACCTACCTGGACCAGCTCATTTGTGATTGGAATTCAGTGAGAAAATAAGGCATCAAAATCTTCAGTTCTTTCTTTTTTTTTTTTTTTTGGTAAATGAATCATTTTAAAACTTTAATTTTATTCCATCTAGGATGCATTTTGAGAGTGCTTTTTCTTTTTGTCATTTTACTGCTAAACATAATAAGCCAACAGTGGGGATAACAAGACTGTAAGAGATAGAGAAGTTACAAAGATGCCACATCTACTCTCCTGCTGACCTCTAGCATCACGTTTCTTACTCTTTTTGAATACTGTGGTGGTTTGAAGCTGTATGCACTCCAGAAAAACATGTTCTTAAATCTAATCCATTCTTGTGGGTGTGACCCATTGTAAATAGGACTTTTTTTTTTTTTTTGAGGTACCGGGACCGAGGAATGAACCCAGAATCTCATATGTGGGAAGCTGGCACTCAACCACTAAGCCAAATCAGCTCCCCTGAGTTGTTTTGTTTTGTTTTTTCATTTGTTTGCTTGTTGTTTGTTTTTAGGAGATACCAGGAACCGAACTTGGGACCTCCCATGGGGGAAGCATGTGCTCAACCACTTGAGCCACATCCGCTCCCAGGTAGGACTTTTTGATTAAGTTACTTCAGTTAAGGTGTGGCCCACCTCATTCAGGATGGGTCTTAATCCTATTACTGGAGTCCTTTATAAGAGAAGGAAATTCTGACACACAGAAAAAAGCCACAGAGGTAACAGCCAGAAGCTGGACACCAACAGAATCCAGAAGAGAAGGGAGAGACCAGGAGACGCCACCATATGCCTTGCCATGTGACCAACTAAGAATGGAGGATTGCCTACAGCCAGCCCCAGAACACCAGTTTTTGGGGAGAAAGCATTGCCTCGATGATGCCTCGATTTGGACATTTTCCCTGGCCTCAAAACCATGAGCCAATAAATTTCCATTGTTTAACATGAACCGTATCATGGTGTCTGCTTGTGTAGCCTAGGAAACTAAAACAGTACCCAGTTGGAACCCTCCTTCTGCTTTCTGATTTTATTTCTGAGTTTGGATTTACCTTGTCCTCTGGCCTTCTGATGTAGTTGTAGAAGGAGATGCTTGCACTCTGCTTCATGATGCCCTCTTTCCCATTTGGAAGATGAAAACAGTGGATAGTGTCTAGTTTGCTAACACTGGTGTCTGTGAATGTGCTTCCACTACCTCACTTTCTTCAATTCATATGGTCATCAGAGGTAGGTTTGGGGAAAATTTCTCAGTTGGAATCTGGGCGTGAGAAGAGAGCCTTAGATTAGAGAGAACTTGGTGAAAGTGACAAGATATATCCAGCTTAGGATAAATCTCACCATTTCAAGTTCAAAACAGTATTTCATATTATGCATTGTTAAACATATTAGTCAGATCAAAGCTTTTGAATGAAAGTGGCAGATAAATAATTAAAACACTAGAGAACACAACTAGTACCTTGATAACATCGCTGAAGTTTTATGTGTCCACTGAGAGGTCTTTTGTTGAGTATTGATCTGTAATAGAGAACTGCAAATATACCAGGATGCCAATCCATTGATTTGCATTCCACTGTCAAGTGGACAGAACACTTGATTTCCTTTACAGGAAAATCCACACAGGAATCCTAAAGCAGAGGTTATTATTTCACTGTGTCATCCCCTGGGACCACTTCTGACTGCAGCTATGGTGGTCATTCCCATTGCTCTCTAATGGCTTCTCACCTCAGATGCAGACTGTGTTTCTCAGCTTTTCTATCTCAGGACTTTCTTCTTTCTGCTTAACAAACAGATAGGTGCATCCAAAAATTATGTGGCAATTAAAGGCACTTGGAGATTCGAGTTTAGATAAATATCCTAGACTCCATTTCTACAGAGGGATAATCCTTAATGTTTCCTCAAAAGGACCCGAGGGAAATTGAGTTTTAACTGCCCTAGCAGTAACCAACTCTGGCATGTACACTTCTATTTCCCATCTCATTTTCCCAGCTCCTACCATCCACTTTCCTGGGGTCACCTCCAAAATAAATGAACTGATCCCAATTCCATATCTGTGCTCTGCTTTAGAGGGAATCAAATGAACTGAGACAAAGCACAATCACAACCAAAGTTTCCTTGGTTATTAGAGAATCCACATAAGAGCATTAACTTTATTACCATGAAGATATAACCATCAAACTCTAATAAGCATCAAACTCTGATAATCTGGTCAACACAGATTGAACCCATCTGGTTGTTCACACTCTGCTTTAGGAGGCTCTCTTCCTTGTACCTGCTGCCAATTCCCCACCCTCCACCTCCCCTTTTTCTAGGCTCTATGGCTGACTATCCTTTTTCCTAAAATAATAGTCTTCTTTTAGTAAATCACCCTCCAGTGGAATAACTTTAAGCTTTAAAAAATGCATCCCCTTGGAAAGTTATACCAAGGGCAGTTTGATTAAGGTTTCTGTTTCTTAAATTCTTCAGCATCCCATTCAGAGATTATTGTTTGGGGAAGTTGCCCTTTGTGATGGCTGATCTCATCCATTACATGCAGATTTGTCCTTATTTAAATTTCTGAGGTTTGTGTTTAGGAGGTTCTTGAAGTTAGTCTTTGCATTTCTCACCACAAAGTCTGGCATGAAGTAGGAAAATAATAATGTCAGATTACTTAAGGCATGATGAAAGTGGTTTGAGCACCATTGAGCCCTAAAATGTATTACATTAGCCTTTCCGGATTTCTTTGGTCTCATTTTAGTCCTGATGAAAATTTTATGGAAGTTCTACTTACAGCGTGTTTACATTATAGAATGTTATCTGTGAAGTCCATTTGTTAACAAGCTGCACCATACAAGCAAGTATTCTATACACATCTATGTAAAATTAAATTTCAAAAGAAAACTAAGTATCTCAAAAGGTTTCGTTCAGACTTTCCTTGCTTCTTTACAATTCTTTTAGAAATTTTATCCAAATATATTTCTAATTTGAATTTAAAATTTTGATTCTAATTAAGTTTATATAAGACTTCAAAAGTACATGTGTACTCACACACACACACACAAATAGCGACACAATGGTCAAGACAAAAATGACTACAAAATCACTGCTATTGAAATCTTTTGAAAAGAGACAGAATTAATGTGCTTTTTTTCTGGTGTAGCTTTGTTTATGCCTAGGTAAATTCAAATGTTGAAAGTTTGTGAGCAAAGGAACTTCTGTACATGAGTTTTCAATTGCTTTTGTGGATTTGATGTCTTTCTGCTGGGGACGTTATTCAAGGCAAAATAAATATTTCTTTGATAGTCTCTTAGACAAGAATCACAGCTAAGAATTTCCTTCCATACTACTTAGGGAATGCTTATCCACTCTTCCCTTTTCTGAACTCCATGTTTGCAGATGTTGGAATATACTATTTCTGAGACAGTTTTTTTTTTTTTCTTTAAGGTCATTTATCATTGACTATCATCAATTCTCCATAACCCACAGGTGTGTGTTAACAATTTAGGACAGCATAGATTTGTGGTCAGATGCAAGGACTCTAGAACCAAACAGACACTGCCTTGTCATCTCTGGTGATCCATCACCAGATAAGGATTTTATTTACCCTACCTCACAGTTCTGTTGAAAGGAGTAAGTTAATTAAAAAGGAGAGGGAACTGAGAGCAGTGCCTGGTCTATAGAAAACACTCTTTGGTGCAACTTATCATTTTACCCTTTCCTCTTCTCCTAATGTAAGCATTTTCACCTTTCCAGTATTTCCTATTACTTCAAGACCCAAATTCCAAACTCCTTTTACTTTGTTAATAATCTTTCCTGTTACTTTATAAGAAAGTAATTATCAGGGGAAACTCGTTCTGTGGCTTTTTTCTCCCCATATAAACTTCTGCCTCAATCACTATTCTTCCTCTCTTTCCTTTTCTCTCCAGAATCCTTTGGAGAAGTGTTTCCACTCCAAACTTGTGCTTTCAATTCTACCTCTTCCTCCCTCTTCAAGCACTTTGCTCTCCCAATTGTTCTTTATCTAGCACCTTCTATCCCTCTCTTTCAAACAGCTCCTTTTCCTCTGTCTATAATTATGAACACGTCTCTCATGTCTTAAAATTCCTTCAATTGAACTTCCTTTCCTTTCCTGCCTTCTATCCACTCCAAAATATCTTGGATTAGCAGATTCGTTTATTATTATTATCATTAATTTCATTAATTTAATTCAGTTCTTACAATAACACCAGAAGAAACGTGTTATTTCTGCTCTCTAATAGATGAGTAAACCAATGTTCAGAATAGCTAAATAGCTTGCCCAGAGACACACAACGGGCAGAGCCAGACTATGGCAAAATACAAAGTGCATGCATTTCCCTCTATGCTAGCCTTCTTCCTGGATTCTTACATTTCTTCAAGGAAGGACAATAATACCCTTCGGTGCAAAAAATAGTTATACTTTATTGACTGCTTATTTTATGTCAGAACATCTGCTAAGAGCTTTACCTATATTATGCCATTTAAACACTAAAATGCTCAGTGAATTGGTGTCATCAATTCACATATGATAAAAACGGGGTTTAAGTAACTTACCCAAAGCCCCAACAGCTAATGCATTTGAATTAAGAAATTCTTACCTCAGAGTAAGCTTCTAAGACACTCCATTATACAGTCTTCTTAGATAGGTGATAATTGTATAATTATTATTTGCTAACTTCAACCCATTTATTGCCCGAATTATTATTGAACTGAGTTAAGATAGTGAATAATACGAGATCCATTAATATTTAGATATGCCAGAATTCCAGGTAAGGAAGGCAATTTTTTTTTCCTCTAAGGCTGATATATTGCTTTCTAGGGAAGCCACCCTGGGAGTGTGGGAATGAAGCAATGGAGACATATGGCTAAGCCATCAAACCATTCTGCTGTGCAGCCTCCTAAAGTTCCAAGCCAGCAATGTTATGAATTCCAAAGGCATGTTTAGAAGTTAACATCCCTCATTCCCCATCAAGAAAAGACATGATTATTCTGGCAGAAAAGAGCAGCTTCCCCAAATCCAAGTTGACAGAAAGATGGAATAATTCGTCATAAGAAAATTTCAGATGACCCTTGTGCTTTTCCTCTAGCATTCTGATTTCAGTAGAGCCCTTGACTCTTTTGTTGAATGAAATACACAACACGGTGTCAATAATGAGGTCCAGAATTCTTGTGCTTCTACAGCAATTTATTAGATGAGTAACTTTAAATAAGCAATGCAGCTATTCTGAGCCTCAAATGCCTCTTATGGACAAGGGTAATCTATATTTAATGCAAGAGTTTGAAAATTTAATGCATTTATAATATCTATCTTAGTCCTGGGCATTGGTCAAATAAATAAACTTCACTCATTAAACACACACATACACATTTAGTCCTATGGCATCTGAAAAAACTTTCTATCAAATACAGTAGTTTTTCAACATTCTAAGATCATGGACCCATTTGAGAAACAATGAAAGCAATAGATACACAACCCAGAAAAACAACCATATAATATAACCTATTATGTATGGTTTCAGGGATTCCTTGCACCTCATATCTAGAAGTTTTGTCTAGGTAAGATAAATGATAAATGTAGTCAGGCAATACGAGTGTGGTATCTTGGAGTTATGCACCCTTGAAAAAACCCATTGTTAGTCTTAATTCATTCTTGTGGGTGTTGACGCATTGTAAATAGGATCTTTTGATGAGGTTACTTTGGTTAAGATGTGGCCCAGCTGATTCAGGTTGGGCTTTAATTCAGATTACCAAAATCCTTCCTAAGCAGAGTGAAAGTCAGATGGAGAAAGCCAGGGGGTAGGAGCCAGAAGCTGGAAGTCAATGGAACTCGGAGGAGAAAAGAAAAGATGCCACCATGTGCATTCCTGTGGGAAGGAAAAGCCAAGGAACCCCAAAGATTGATTACCAGCCAGAAGATACCAAACCCAGGGGGAAGCAATCCTTCTAACCTCTGAAACTGCGAGCCAATCAACTGTAGGCATTATATACCTTAGCTCAGGAGTCAGATTAAAAGGGTGTTTAATATTGTCCTATTATATAAACGAGGAAATTGAGGCTCAGAGAACATAAATTAATTGCATAGATAGTAGTAGCAAAGCTAAAATTTAAAAATAGGAATCTCTGACTCCAGAATCTGTTTTTGATATCAAAACAGATATCAATATCACCTCCAGGGAATAGCACAAATGAGACATGGGTGGACCTGGAAGGAACAGGGCCCAGAAATAAAGAGAAAATTCACAAAAGATGTTCACTAGCATCACATTTTTTGTTTGGTTCGTTCTACCGATTTAACTTAAGCCTTGGCTTATAGAAACACAAATGTCGTACGTTCAATTTAAATTATTAGGATGACTATTCCACTTTTTGAGTATGTACTATAGTTATGATTTCTTTCCCTTTTGTTCTATTTTATTGAAGTAACATTTATATAATATAAAATTCACCCTTTTAAATTGTACAGTTCAGTGGTGTATAGTCACAAAGTTACACAGCCATCACCACAGTCAATTTTAGAATAGTTCCATTGCCTTCTAAATAAATCTTTTACACATTAGAATTCACTGCCTCTCCTCCCAGTCCCTGGAAACCACTAATCTACATTCTATTTATATGGATTTAACTCTTCTGGAAATTTCATATAAATGGAATCATAATATGTGGTCTTTTCTGACTGCCTTATTTATTTAGCAAAATGTTTTCAAGGTCCATTCACATTGTAGCATGAATCAGTACTTTATTTTTTATTACAGCTGAATAATATTCAAATGTATGGACATAGTGCAATTTGTTTATTGATTAATCAGTTAAAAGACGTTTGAACTGTTTTCACTTTTTACCTATTATGAATAATGATGCTATGAACATTCATGTACAAGTTTTTGGGTAAACACAAGCTTTGATTCTTTTGGGTGTATACTTAGGAGTGGAATTGCTGAGTCATATGATTATTCAATATTTAACTTTTTGAGGTCCACAGATGGAAGAGAATTGTGCCCCAGGACAGATCACACCTATAAGTGATTTTGATGAGACTTTGTACTTTGCATTGTTACTGACATTACTTAAGCCTTTTGAGATGTTGTGATGGAATGAATATATTTGGTATGTGGAAACAAAATGTCTTTTTGGGGTCCAGAGGTTGAAGTGTGGTGGTTTGAAGCTGTATGTACCCCAGAAAAAAACATGTTCTCTAATCTAATCCATTCCTGTGGGTATAAACCTATTATAAGTAGGATCTTTTATTGAGTCTACTTCAGTTAAGGTGTGACCCACCTCATTCCGAATAGGACCTTAATCTTTTTATTGTTGAATGAATGGAGAGAGAGAGAGAGAGAGAGAAAGAGAGAGAGAGAGAGAGAGAGAAAAAGAGAAAGAGAGAGAGAGAGAGAGAGAGAGAGGATGCCATGGAAGCAAGAAGCTGAAAACAATGAAACCTAGAAGAGAAGGGAGAGACCAGGAGACACAGCCAAGTGCCTTGCCATGTGGCAGAGGAGTCAAGGATCGCAGGCAGCCAGTTTTCAGAAAGAAAGCATCAACTTGTTGATGTCTTGATTTGGACATTTTCTCAGCCTCCAAACTGTAAGCTTGTAAGCTGACAAATTCCCATTGTTTGAGTTAAAACCATTTTATGGAGTCTGCTTTAAGCATCCCAGACAACTAAAAACAAAGTCCTTTGCCCGTTTTTAAAATGGGTTGTTTTTGTTATTGAGTTATAAGTCCTTCATACATTCTAGATATTAGACCTTTATTAGAAATATTATTTGCAAATATTTATTCCATCTCTAGGCTGTCTTTCCACTTTTATGGTAATGCCCTTTGATACATAAAAGTTTTTAATTTTGATGAAGTCAAATTTATCTATTTTTTATTTTGTTAGTCATGCTTTCAAGGCCATATCTAAGAATCCTTGGCCATACCTAAGAACCCTTTGTCATATCCAGGGTCTCAAAGATTTGCTCTTCTTTATAAACCATCCATGTGATTAGGGGGTTGGCACTTTAAGCCACATCTTATCAGCTCGACCTCTGGGGAGGGGAAAGAGTATGGAGTTGAGTCCAACTATTTGGGCATTGATTGAATCAGTTATCCCTATGGAAGGACCCCAATAAAAACTCTATATGGCAAAAGCTGAGCAAGCTTCCCTGATGGGTAATATACATCAGTGTGCTGGAAGGGTGACACGTCCTGATTCCACAGGGAAAGCACAAGCAGGCTCGCCTTTGGGACCCTCCCCAACCTCACCCTCTGTGTCTCTGTCATGGGATAAAAGAAATTATATTTGGGGACTCATCTTCTTGCCAGCTTGGTCATAAGTTCCCCTTTTGAGCGACCACCACAGTTAACCTTTCCCTGGGCATAACTACAATGAGCAAGGTCTGCACCACCTGTGGTTTGAAGAATAAGAACTGCCCTCTGCTTCTCCAAATGGCCCTTGCTGTTTCTGCCCTCTTATGCCACATAACTGACGAGCAAGGCATATTTGTCCCTATGGCTTGCATGATAAGAGCCACCCTCAGCTTCTTCAAAATGCCTTTGCCACTTCTACTTTTAATGTCATATACTTTAAAACTTCCAACCCCCCAGTGTCAGCGGAAGGCTTGCCCTTCCCCTTTGGGTCATGATAAAGCAAATGCCTGGTACCTGTACTCAGCTCTTCTTTGCCCTCCCCCTCCACTGGCCTTGGCAGGAGCCTAGGTTGGTTCAGCCCCAGTCCCCTCCAATGCCCTCATTCTCCCCTCTCCCCCCTCCAGGGCCTTTAAGCTAACAAAGCTGTCCTTTCATGCATTCTCAGTTGGTTGACCATCTGTGTTTCCATGTCATCACTGGAAAGACTTTCACATAGCATCCAAAACAATTGGCACAGGGAGCAGGGTGATTTGATGCTGACCCATAGCAGCCAGGTGGGAATGCCTTTAAGTGACTCTTCACTTGCTAACATGCTGTCCCAAGTGGCTAGTACCATTTGAGAAGGTTCTACTGCCTGCTGGAGTTCCTTGGTGCTGCTTTGTATGGCCATCCTTTGTGTCTGTTGGGTGTCTGTTGTCTGCTGAGTTTCCCAAACCCAACTGCAGATCCATTCGAGGCCTGGGGACCTGTACCAGAGATGCTCAGGCTGGCTCCCTGGAGACCGCTTGATTTGGCCACCCACCTTATTAAGGCAAGGGTCACTATTTTTCCCTGAAAAAAGAACACAGGACTGGATGAGACCAGTGAAAATTTGGTATAAATTAATTGGCTATTGTCCTGTGAAGATACAGAGGCTCACATAAAATACAGGAGGGGTCATTCCCAAGTTTAGGCCACCCCAGGGGTAAGGACTCCCAGCCCTGCCATCGGCTGGGTCACCCGGTGGCCTGAGGGTGGCATTGTATTGAGATGGGTGTCTCCGTTGTTCATCCTGTCTGAACTGTGTCTGCCAGAGTGTCCAAGGGTATGATACCACCCCTGGGTTTAGGAATATTTCCCCTGCCAAAGCACATAACTTAGGGGGAGTACTCCTAACTGGGGTAACAGGGACTCCCCCAGCCCAAACAGATGCGAGGGTCTGTGACCCTTATGTTGCTACTGTCTTCACTGCTGTCGTTCTTTGCTCCTGACCCTGTGGATTACAAAGGGTCTATGAGGTGTCCAAGGATCACATGGGCAAATGTAAGGGACCAGAGCCCCTGGTACCAGCTCCACCTAAGATCCCCGGCAAGGTTTCTTCCCTACTGAATAAATGTAACACGCCCAGGCAATGTGCCTGGGTTTTATTGAGCACCTCATCACATCAGCCTGCTAAAGCTCTTGTCTTACAAGCATGGGGTCTGGAAGACTTGCCCAATGACCCGGCTGCCCTGACATTACTAAACTGTGGCCTTAACCCCTCTGAGGTCGATTGGGACACCCTAAAGAGAGAGCTGACAGAATATGTGACAAGGCAGAGGGACATCCCCTCCCCCCAAATTTTTCCAGAAAGGACCTACAAGGTCAAATGAACCCCAGACTGGAACAAACCAGAAATTGTACCAGACTAGAAATTCAAACCATTCTTAAGGATTTTGATCAGCAGGAGGGAGAAATGGCAGTTGACTTATTGCTAAGGGTACTCAACATGGGTAACCCATTAGGAGATGAGACAGTTAGCAGGCAAATGCCCAATAGCAAAAAGTTAATGAGGCCCGATTGTTACTTTAAAAGGTTGAAATGACCCTGGGCATAGCATTTCTTCAGACAGAGAGACCCAGATTTTGTCTCCCACCCTGGAGAGACCCACTTTGACACCAAGTCAAGAAAACTTTTCTTACAGGGTGCCCCTCCCTCCAATTGGCTGGGCAGCTTGCTCCGTCTAATCTGCAAGGCTCAGATATCCAGAGGCTGTGGACTGAGTGGAGCAATTGGCAGGTTTTGAGGGGCTCTGATGGCATCAGAGTTACAGATCTTGGCCTATTGGGTCCATGTAGCCACCGTAAAAGTGGCCTTCCCTGGAAGGTCCCCACCTTCCCCTCCTGCATTTCAAAGACCCAGTGCCCCAAGCTCTGGGAGTTGTGACTATTGGAACTACTCTTATTAAATAGCTACCCCAAGTGGTGGCACTTTTGTTCTTACTTTCCCCCTTCTAGGTATTGATGCTTTAACACATCACCTGGAATAAGGTCAAATCCTTGGCTCCCTCGGTGGGTCATGCCAAATGGGACTTCTGTGGACCTGCCCCTGCCAACCAAGGTGAAACAAAGTACTGTGGGGCTCCAGCTTAGAATCCAAGCTCTCCTCAAAGAGGAAGTTTTGCGTTATACCTACATTTCCCCAAACAATAGCCCTATTTGGCCAGTGCATACAGTCTCCACCAGTGAAGGGTGATTAACCATCAGTTATACCAAACGTAATGCACAAGTCCTGCCCATCAAAGCTCCTAATCCTCACATCTTCTAATAAAA
>JAQZBX010062171.1:0-16951 GCA_029593785.1 Cabassous unicinctus
GGTTTGGTCCCATGAAGAGAGGAGAAAGTCATTTACTGACTGTTCCCTGAGGCGTCTGCTCAGATCCTCGGCCCTGCAGGCGGATATATCCCCCCAGGGACACTCCAGTTATCTGCCCTTTGCCAAGACTGGAGTCTCATCTTTCAATTATTTCCTTACCTCCAAATCCATTAGAAGACAGAGGGCCTTTCTCTGCTAGAGGCATGCACATCCCCCTCGGCCTCAGGTGACTGAGGGCTTGGGTGCAGCAGGTCTCCTCACAGCCCCACCCCACCTGGGCGTCCTCAGTTTTCCTCTGGCCACATGTGCCTCCTCTGTCCCACCCTAGAGGATGAGTGACTGGGCCCACATGAGGGACAAGTACCGCATGGTGCAGACAATCAAGGCAGGCCCTTGGGAGAAGCTGGCGGAGCACCTGGTGCCTGCCTTCCAGGAGGGCGACCGCGAGTATGTGAACATCTTCCTCGGGACATACCAGGTGTTCACCACCACTGAGCAGGTCCTGGACCGGCTCTTCCAAAGGTGAGTGCCCACCTCATCCCTGGCAATGTGATTGCTCTGCCGCCAACCTGCTTGTGTCTCAGAAATGTCATTTCTATCACTGGCTCCAGTTTCAACCTCAGGAAGGGCGGCGGTAGGAGTACCACCCTCCAAGGTTGATTGTAAGGACCAGCTGGGAGGATCTGGGCAAAGGGCTTCCCCGAGCCTGGCTCAGTGGGCAGGGTGGCTGCAGGGGCAGGGTTGTTCCCAGCCAGGACTTTCCTCTTCCCAGTGAGGAGGCTCACAGCCTCCCCCACTTACTGACCCCAGTTTTCTCATTTCTAAAGGAGGTTTGAATCCCTTTAGGGCCTCCAACAATGGTGTGGTCAGAGCAGAAATCATTATAGACCCCAGGGGTCTAGGCCCACCCTATGTCTGAGATGGTGCCACTTAGGGCTCATTCTTCACCAAGTATACATCAAGTGTCTACTAGGTGCAGGCACTTTCTTAGGCATGTGGCTTCATGCAGGAACAAAGCAGACAAAGTCCCTGCCCTTCTGGGTTTCATTTGAGTAGTGGCCATAGGCAGTAGCCCTCATCACCTGAAGTGGGGGGTACCCTCAGAAAGTTAGCTGTGACACCCACATGGTGTCCTCCAGATATGGACTCAAACGCTGTGGCAGTGATGGGCATGGCAGAAGCCTTGAGATGATAAAATGAGTGCACTTTGGTGAGGGGGAGGGCCTCTCCTCACCAGAGACAAGTGTATGGAGTTGGGTGGTAGGTGGCAAAGAAGGGCTGGGCAGCACTGGGCCCCACACATCCAAGACCCCCCTGGGGGATTGAGTCAGTGGGAAGAAAAGATACATGCATGACTATTGGCAGAAGATAAGGCAGCTTCCCAAGGCAGAAGCTACTGGGTGGGGGCCACTAGGGCCCAGGGCAGGAGCACAGACCCTGTCCCTGCATCACTCATATATTGGTGAAGCTCCTATTGTGTGCCAGCACCCGGCTATTGAGAGACCAAATCCCTGGCCTTATGGATTTGATGTTCCAGTGAGAGTGTCCCTGGGGGTCAGCGTGGAAGGAAAGGCCAGTACCTGACTCTGTTGCCCTCCCACCTGTCCTTAGCACCCTCTCCTCCCTGCTGGGCACCTGGAAGGGCCAGCGCACTGAAGATTTCCTACAACCACCATCCTCTCCCTGTCTCAAGCTGCTGCTGGCCTATGCCCAGGTGCATCTACCTGGCTCTGCCCTGGAGCACTGTGCCATAGTTCTGATTTCAGAGATGAGTCACCTGGAGCCCACTGAGGCAGACCCAAAGGGTAAGGAGGCCCTGGGGTGGGAGCATGTGAGCTTGTAGGGTAGGGGCCAGGACTGGACCACATAGGCTGGAACTACCAGAGGATGACCTTGGTCCAGGATCAAAGAGGAGCCTCAGACAAGGCACCTTGTAGACTTCAGTCTGGGAAAACTTTTTTGGGCTTGATCTTCCCATAGAGATAGTGGGATATTCTCTGTATTTGCGAGACAATTCGAGACATTCATGGTGTGAACCTACCTCTTCACCAGCTCTTCTGTCAGCCTCAGAGCTGCAAAGGCCTCCATTGCAACCTCTGGGGCTGGTTCCACTATCTGTGGCCAATACAGGTGCAGTTCCAGAGCCTGCATCAGCTCCATCTCCACCTCTACTACCAACTACCAAGTTTGCACCAGTGCTTGCTCTAGAAAGAGAGCCTGATGCATGCCCTGATGTTTCACCAGCTCCTGAGCTGAAGGTGGCTCTAGCACCACCGCAACTGCCACCCATAGATTTAGGGCCCGTGCCTGCCCTGGAGCCAGACCATCTTACTGCATCAGCTGGAGCACCTGCTAAGGAGCTGGAGGCTGCACCATCGCACTCAGGAGCACAAGTTCCAGAGCCAGAGGCACCCATATCACCATTGGATGCACCGGTTCCTGAGCAGGAGGCAGTCCCACCACCACCTCCAATGCCACCTACACAGTCCGTGCCTGTGCCCATTCTGGAACTACAGACTTTAAACTCACCTCCAGCAGCAACAGCTCTTGAGGGGGAGACAAGTCTGGCACCACCACGAGAGCCACTGCCAGAGCTCAAATCAGCCCAAGGGCAGGCTACACCACCAAAGACTTCCTGCTCCTTACCTGAGAATAGCCTGAGTGAGAAGGCTGACCTCCTGGATTTCCCTCCTGATCTGGTGGCAGAGGAGTTGACCCAGATGGATGCAGTGAGCAGCTGGGCTAGGCAGAGTGGAGCTGGGTGCTTCCTTCTCCCAGGATCTGCAGCCCCAGCCTTACCATCCCCTGAATCAGAATCTTATGTCTGGGCCCAACCCTGGCTACATTCCCAGCATTTCAACCCTGGCAAACTTATTAAACCCCAAGCCCACATTTCACCACCCTGGAGAGTAGCTTTAGGACACTAATCATATCTGCCACACACACTGACTGTGAAGATGACATGAGAGCAAAGAAATAGAGAGCCTGAGGGGCTTGGGCTTGGGGGATTGAAGGGAGATCACTGAGGTGCAGCCAGCTCCATGGGGGTCCCACAGTGTGCTGGGGATCTCCACCACATTGAGACTAATAAGACCCTGATGTACACTGGATGCTTAGGCAGGCACCCAAAGCCTCTGGTCCCCACAGGGGAAATGGTGCTGCATGGGCCTATGGCTGCATGAGGCCTGAGGTCTGTGAGATGGACTTGAAAATGGAGCTCTCTCTTCCCCTCTAGTCTTGGGGCTATAGTCTCTAGAGTGCTAGGTCCCCTCAGGGAACAGAGATCACACCCTGTACTCAGCCTGCTGAGCTCCAGCTGAGACCATTGGACTCTGGCATGGGTCCTGAGGGCCTCTGGGACCTGAGCTGGGTGCAGCGGGGCCGGCTGACATCCTCTTCTTCCCAGGAGCTGTTCAAGAAGCTGGTGTCCCATCACTGTCTGGGATCCATCTGGTCCCAGCGCAACAAAAACTGCAAGGAGCACGTGGTGCCCACCGTCCATGCCACCATCACCCATTTTAACAGTGTGATAAACTGCGTCATCTCCACGTGCCTTGGGAACCAGAGCATGAAGGCCGCAGACAGGGCCCGTGTGATGGAGCACTGGATCGAGGTGGCCAGCGTACGCTGAGGGGGCCCTCTATGGTGTCCTTAAATCCCTCTTTGTTTTTATCAGCTCTAAGGACTACAGGCCCTCCCTGGCCTGTTACACACCCCTACACTCTCCTCACTTCAAACACAGACTGCTCCAGTTTGGGTGTGGGTGTCACTCTGTGCCAAGGCGAGCCTCAGGGTCTCCCTCACTGTCTTACTCATCCAAGAAGGGAGATGTCAGCTGAGGGGGCTGAAGCTGGAGCAAGGGGGCACTCAGACCACCTCTCATGGCCTATCTTTCTCCCTTCCCAGGAGTGCCGGATGCTCCACAACAACAACTCATTCTACGCAATCATATATGGTCTCCAGAGTTACTCCATTCTCCGGCTGATGAAGACGTGCGAGGAAATTTCCAGGTGGGCAGGTCTTTCTCTAGGGGACACAAGGTTGGGCCACGGACCCCATGGGGACAGGGCATCACCTTTCAGGGAGCCTGGGAGGCAGTGACTCCTGGGCAGGGTCCAGGCAGGGAGGGGCTCCAGGTCTCTGTCTCACCTGAGGTCAGCTGTTGTGCCTCAGCACTGATTCCCTCCTCTGTCAGTTACAGAGTTGAGCCAAATGGGAACCTGTTAAGTGTTTGCTTCTCAGCAACACACTCTGTCCAATTGAAATCTACAAGTGTAAAAACCAGCTGCTCATGAAATGATGGGGGTCCCCTTTGTGCCCACATGAGAGCTCTGCTCCCTAGTGCATGCTGTCCTGCAGTGTTCACAGCTACGCAGTTTCAGCAGCACCCACCCAGGCAGTCGGGGTCCCATGTGCCTAAAATAAAGTGAATTAGCCATTACACCCTCCCTCCCACTCCCACCTTTCTTCTTCCTTCTTGCCCTCCTCCTGGGACAGCTTCTGCCTCTTTCTGATGCTATCAGAGATTTTCTCAAAAGAGCACAACTGCTCCCAGCATGGTGAGCTGCTCATCAAGGTAAAGAGGAGCCTGGGGTTCAGGGCTCAGGAGGTTGGGTTGTTTTTCACAGAAAGTTTCTTTGAAAGCCTCCAGTCTGTCTTATTATGGATGAAGATGAAGAGGGATATGTTTGTTTCATGGGCAGGTAGAAGAGCAGTTGTAGGGCAGTAGGCTGTGGTTCTTGAATGCAGTAGAGGAGCTGGGAAGTTCCAGGAGGAGATGAACCAGCAGGATGAGATGTCTCCACGCATGTAGGAGGGTCTCATAACTGTGCCTTGTTATGAATGATATGTGTACCAGTGAGCTTTGAGAAATATTTGGGAGACAAGAAACCATATCAGGACTCTCATGGCCATAACTAGAAGCTACCACATAAAAGAGTAAGCACAACTTCAATGCCCAGTACTCCTGGCAGCCCACATCCTATCTGGACAGTCAGATCTGTCACCTCAGAGACCCTTTCCTGAGTGGGTGCAGGGACTTGTCTCCAGACAGAATGTCAAGTGGACCCTTGGGGAGGGACACCTTTGGTATGTCGGGCAGTTTGGTGTCTCCACTCCAGTGGGCTGGGACAGGCAGAAGCTGCTCAACTAGGCCTGCAGAAACACCCCATCCTCAAGCTCCATGGCTGGGATGCCACGAGGTGCCCCTCCCACACTCAGAGGTCAGGAGAACCATACACCAGTTAGTGGGGTGGGTGGTGGGGTGACATCTGCTCAGACCTCCACTGGGAGGGAGCAGCCTGCCCTCCAATGCCTCAGCAAATGGGTACAAGTTGACACCCTCAGTGTCTCTGTGTCCTCATGTGGAATGGAGGTATGACCATCCAGTGGTGCCACCCTCATGGCCAGGTGTTGAGGTTCAAGGAAGAAAAGAAATGTGGCTGAGCCTTCCCATGACTCTGAGGGGGAAAGCATGAAGGCCAGAGCATCTACACTGCTAGCTTGTAGAACTGAGTCCTCTGGACTCCTGATGAGGGGGTCAGATATTGTCCTCATGGGACAGATGAACAAACAGGCTCAGGAGACAAGTCCACTTGCACAAGGTCATGCAAGGGGCATGAGGCATGTGGTGGCGGCAGATTTCCACCTGCCCACTATGCCCAGTGGTCCAAGGGACAATGGGTGAGGGATTCAGGGCCCCACTGACCTTGAGTTCAACCATGGCAGATGTCGATCACTAAGTTTGCCACCCTGGAAACGTACCCTGAAATAATACAGAAGCAGCAGCAGCAGCAAGAGAGGGTGAGTGTCCCTGAGGCTGGGAGGTTAGGGATAGGGTGGCTTCCAAATCAGAATGGGGGCCCTCCCTCCTGGGCACTGAGTCTTGAAACCTCCCTTCAATGTCCCTGCTACTGACCTTAAAGGAGGTGAGCGATGGGAATCCTAGGGGGACTAGTAGAAGCCAGTCAGAGAAAGAGCCTTGAAGAGCTGACTCAGGGGTGATGGGGTGGGGGAAGGGGTGAACTTGCTGACTGAAGGAAACCCAGTACTGGGAGGAGACTGCAAGGGAGTTTGGGGTCCTTGGAGGATGGGAGGGGAACTTATGGGTTTACAGCTACATGTCCTAGACTATCCCAGAGGAAGGCTGGGTAGTCCTAGGAGCCTGAGACTGAGGAGTTTTCAGAGTAGGTTTGGGGGCATCTGAGATCTGTGCTTATCCTCATTCCACTCAATGCCACAGGGTGACATCCAGGGCATGGTCCCATGCCTGAGGGCATTCCTTACTCAATTTTTGATGTTGGGCTATGCCATGCAAGAGTATCTGGATGTAAGTGAGCCTGGGGACCAGGGCAGGGTGGGAAGGGACCCTGAGGCTTGGGATGAGAGGCCCCTCCCTGAGTCCTGAGCTCCAAGGCACTCAGAAGCCTGCCTGGGTCCATCCCTGGTCTGAAATGCCCTATACATGTTGAACCCCGCAGTAATGCAGCATGACAGGGCTGAGAGGGGCTGGGCAAGGCAATGCCTGGAGGGGTTTTATGATGAATGCAAACTCTCTGCCTTCCAGGGGAGGAAAGTCAACTTTGACAAAAAGTGGAGGGTGAGTAGCTGTGGCCATCATCGTGGGGGAGGGGCTGTGGTGGGATCCGGGAAGAAAAACAGAGACCCTCCTGGACAGGACACCCCCAGCTTGTACACAGCTTCCTCTTAAATTGAGGGGAGAGTGGGTGGGGGTTATATACGGGATGAAGGACAAGTTCTTGGAGGATGAGCTGTATGAAGTCAGCCCTGAGGGCAGCTAGAGCCTGGAAGGGAGTGAAGGGGTGGGGGTATCCACAGGAGCAAAACGAGCCACTGGCCCCTATTCCACCCAGCAAGTCCACCCACGCCTCAGCAGTGCCTCTTCCTTCTCTCCGGCCCCAGGAATACCAGATGATCACTGAGTACCAGCAGCTCCAGGCGGGCTGCTGCTACAATGCCCTTGTGCCCAATGAACAATTAGGGGCCTGGTTTGGAGCCATGGAGCAGATCAGTGAGAATGAACAGGTGAGGCCAGGACAGAATCAGGCCACAGTAGGGTCGGGATCACCCTAGTGGCTCCTGGGTCAGCATAGGACCTGTTGCCTAAAGACACCTGGGGCATGCAAATGCCAGCTCCTGTGTGGACACTGGGAAGGATACATGAGGTGTGGCTCTGGAAACCTCACAGCTGCCACTCTGTCCTGTAGCTACCAGCTGTCTCAGGAACTAGAGCCTCCATCCCAGATGGCCAGTAAGAGCTTCAAGGCTGAACATCTACCAAAAGACATCAAGCATTGTACCAAAAAGTGAGTTCCCTCCCAGCGTGGGCAAGTGTGGGCTGCTTTTGGACTCAGGGAACCTTCAGGGAAAACATGGGCTTGGGGAGCCTGACAGTTTAGCCCTGGGATCCCAGCTCCATTCCTGGCCAACCCTGTGACTGGGGTGAGTCACCCCATTTCTGGGCCTGTTTCCTCTTCTAAGAAATGGAGTGAGACTGCATGATCCCTAAGGCAGTTGGAACCCACTGGACACTATTGATGAACCCAGCACTTAGCAGGAGACACTGGTAGCTGTGCAAGGAATTGTTTGTACCCCAGGGGAAGCCCCCAAGGTAAACCAAACCATTCATCCAGCTGCCAGGCCCCAGAGTCCAGTGGCAGCAGCATCACCCTCTTCAGTGTCCAGTTCCAGTGTGGCCATGACTTCAGCAGCAGGGATGCAGCTGACTCACCTCCCATACACCTGGCCAGTGACTCAACCTCGAAGGTGGAAATCCACCTGGACCATGTCCCAGAGGAAAAAGATCGCCAGGAAAAGAAGGTGACTGCCCACCTCTTCTCCCTGTTGGCCTTTGCCCTACCCCTCCTGCTCCTGTGCCCACTTGGCTCTCTTGCATCCACAAAGGGGTCAAGGATTGTTGACTCCTACAGAATTTCTAGAGCTTCCTGGAGATTCTAGAGCAGGCCTGGTGTGTCCTGAGGCTCCAGGCCTTCTACTGATCTTGCTCTCCCCCATCACAGAACTCCTCCATTGTCACATCAGCATCCAGAAGAATGTCCTCCTCTTCCTCCTCCATCACACCCAGGGCGACCCTTGCCAACCACGAGTGCCATATCTCAGGTCTGCTCTATAAACGACATTGGGGTCTCAGCCGCATCATCCATGTCAGCCTGTATGAGGGCAAGAGCAAGAAGGACAAGAGCATCCTGGTGAGCCGGGCGTGCGGCCGTCCCCTGGGGCCCCTCAGGGGTTCAGGCAGTAGACACATAAGGAGTGACATGTTCCCTCCCTGCCATCCTGGAGCAGACTTCCTAGTGGGTGGGGAAGGACAGACAGCCACCTCCAGAGCCAGGAAGAGCATGCGTTCGATGGTGGTCAGGGCTCAGAATGGTGGATGTAAGGGCTGAGGCTGGTCTGCTGAGCAGTTACAACCTGGGAAGAGCATGCTAAGGTGGCCCCACAGAAGAGGAGGGAGGGGACAGCCTGCCAGGCCCAAGGAGGACATGTGCTTGGTCAGCCTGAGGAGTACCCAGGAAGCCAGGGCTGAAGAAGCAGGGAAAAGGGGAAAAGATGAGGTCAGAGAGGTGTTGGGAGCTGGGTCCCATCAGGCCCTGTAGCTGCTGAATGGAGCTTCACTTCCTTGGGAAAAGATGGAGCCCCTGGAGGGTCACAGCAGAACAGGGACAGCAAGTGACCTTTGGCTTCAAATTGGAGGTTGTGCAGTTTGGAGACAGCCGCCAGTGAAGGGCTGTTGCCACAACCCAGAGGGAAGGACAGGCTCTGAGCCAGAACAGTGGTCCTGAAAGTGTGAGCAGGGACTAGATCCTGGATGGGACATGCTGTTGGAGCCACCCCAGGCCCCACTGCACAGAGGCTGGCTCAGCTGTCTTGTTACACTCCTGCCCCAGGCTGCATTTCTCTGTGACCTGGAACTGGTGTGGTTTTACTAAGCTGTCACTTGTTCAACCCTTAACCTAAGCCCTGCCTCTAGCTTGGTCCTCATGGTCAAGGCCACTGTGGTCTAGACCTTGCTGACCACAGCTGCATCCTGGAGCCAAGGGCAGTCCTGCTGTGCCATAGCTTCTTGTCCAGCCCTTCATCTTCTTGTACATCTGGGGTCAGCCTAGGTGCTGTGTGCTGTGGCCTGGGTGTTCACTGTTACTGGAGGTGTTCTGGAGGGGCAGGGGGAGGGCAGGGGCACTCCCCTGGGGCAAGCCATTTCCCATGATTGGGAGGCAGGAGGTGACAGAGAGAGGCGCAGATTTCACTCCTCAGTCCCCACCCACTGCTGCATGGTCTCCCTTTGTCCCCAGGGCCCTGGAAGCCCATAGCACTGTGCAGGCCAAGAAACCAGGGGACAGGCTTAAGTCTAGAGAGCAGGAGTTTGGACCCACACTGGGAAACATCCTCAAGACAGAGGTGTGGGTTCTTGTAGGGGGTGGGTAAGGAATGATTGGAAAATACCCCCTCATTCCATGGAGGTCTCCCTTTGGGTGCAAGAGAAGACAGTGAGGCCTCTATAGACCCTGGCCTGGCCAGAGGTGGTTCCACAGGGTCTCTTGCAGCTGCACTGTGGGGAGCAGACTCCAGGATACATGCCTTCAGAGCCTCTCCCTTGATCCACCACAGGTGACCAGCCAAGACAGGAATCCAGCTGTGATTTGCAATGCCCTGGAAAAACAGAACCCGAATAAAGAGAAGCCTGAGGACTACAAGCTAGTGCAGATAGCTTCAGAGAATCAAAGTAAGTCAGGAAGCGAGTTGGAGAGGGTGGTGTTGGAATGGGTAGGTGTGAGTCACATCCACAGCATGAAGATCTGAGGCCCTTGGTCCCAGTGTACCTGCCAGCAGGGTGGGAAGGCACCCTGTCCTCAAACCAAGCTGCCCAGGGCATCCCTAAGTGCCCACAGCATCTTCTCCCAACCTGCTCCCTCTCCCTTGTGTACCCTTCCCTGGAATGACCCAGGCATTAGGAAACCAAGTTCAAAGCTAACAGCATTGAGGTACCCAGAGAAAGGGCTTTTAACCTTGGTCCCTGAGCAAGATGCCCAAGCAGAGGGGCTCAACTTGAAGGGCATCCTCTGGACAAGAGGGGGTGACTGTACCTCTAAAAGCACCATGACTGGTGGACACAAGCACCAAATATGCTCCAGACCATGCCTTTATGACACAAAAACTAGACAAAATCTTCTTGATCCCCTTGGGAGGCTCTAAGGAGCCAACTCTCTATTCTATAAAGTGGGAAATTGAAAGTATCCAGAAGAAGAGCACAGACCCAGAGCCAGATTTCATGGTTCTAAGTATTTAGATCAATTACTCAAGCACCTGGGCTTGCTTCTCATCTCCGAGTGAGAGAGAAAATGAAGTAATGAATGTGCCCATAGTATGGCTGTGTACAATGAGGCAAACTATTCTTCTCAGTGAGCCAATCCCCTCTCCCAGCCATTAGCCCAGGCAAATTAAAATGATTCCCACGATTCCTAGAAGTGGTTTCTAAATGCTCTCTCATCTTTTGTTTTTTTTTTTAATTTTTTTTATTTTTTCTCTCTCATCTTTTGAATGAGAAATTTTACCTGAGAGGCGTGAAATAGGGCAGGATACTTTATAGAACAGGATGTCTGAGGATTAGAGAGGGTAAGAAAGGAAATCACACCACTGAGGCCAGAGCAGGAATTCCAGCCCAGTGTTTCTTGCTAGCTAGTTCTAGACCAGGAAGACAGGAGGAAAATGGGATCAACATTTCATTACCTTCAGGAACCCTGCTCAGGAGACCTGGCCCAGATGGTCTTTGCTGGGCCTCAGTAATCTTGTCCTGTGTAGTGCTGGATTCAGGGTCATACATTGGGGTCTAAAAAGCCAATTTTCTACCCCAAGATCCCAGGCAGTGAAGGTGGCAGGGCCTGGGGTACAGGAGTAGATAACTTCTTGGCAGCTCCATTCCGAGGTTGGCAGTTAGGAGTCAGAGTCACTTTGTAAACAAGGGTCCTTCATTGTTAGCTGCACCTCTTCAGAGTCTTTCCCTGAGGCTTGTGTCATTCTGGGGTCTCCTTTAGATCCTGCAGCTGGGTTGGGGGATTCAGGTCCCTGGATGAGGAGTGCTCTCATAGGGGACAAAGGGATGGAATGGTCTGGGTTCCCACGGAGCACAGCTGACCATCCTTCTGCGCCACCCTCAGTGCTGCAGATCCTGAACAATGCGAAAGTGTTTTACACTCTGGATCCCAGAGCTCATCACCACTTTCTTCTCATGAAGCAGTCCATACTCATCAATGCCAAGGTCAAGGACAGATCTCGCTTAGCACTTCTGGGGAGTATGCAGAAGGGACCCAACCCAAGTCCAGAAAGGGGAAATTCTAACTGTCCCCTGGAGCCTGCCTGCCCCAGGGTCCCCCCTTCCCAGGTCTACTTGGCCAAATAATTTTTTGCTGACCCCAACAACAATGTACCAGCCAGGCAAGCACTTCCCTCCCCACCAGCCAGCCTGGGCCATCCCCAGACTCCACTTAAACCCCTGAATCTATCCTTTACCCATCAGGACTCTGCCTTTAGACAGGCCATCCTGGGCTCCTGTGACCTGTCACTCACTGAGGGGACCACTGAGGTTTTCACCTCAAGCCCTTGGATATTTTCCATGACATTCTAGGGGTCCCAGTGCAGCCTGCCCCAATCTAGCCTACTTCAGAAGTCAGGTAATCTCTGCTCACTCTAGCCCCTGTCCCACCACTCCTCAGAAGTGGATGGAGAGGCCCTCTTCACTGAGGCCCCTAGTGAGTGAGAAGGGGCCCAGTGGGTCCCACTTATCTCAAATCTCATGCCACTGCAAGGGCCACTTGCCATTATCAGAAACATGGTTTGTCAGAGGGAAGATTTGGGTGTTGTTGGAACATAATTGAATTTATTAATAAAAAGCAAGAAAAAATTATATGTATATTGTGGAGGGCAATATTTATCTATAGTAAATAGTACATGTTAGATGTGAATATTTTATTATTAAATTCCTGGTTCAACTACAGCCTGGGAGTTGATGTTTGGTTCTTTCATTGACTGTGTTAATTGAAATGAGGGGCAGGTTTTCACGTTGCTCATTCAAATAAGAAACCATGAAGAGTCATCAGTTTATTTTAGAAGGAAAAGGGAAAAGTGCCAACCACCCTTCCCTGGCTTACTGAAGTAAACACAGAAATCCCCTTTTACAGAGCACATGTGCATTTCAGTATCAATACACCTGGGAGGAGCTGGGACCACCGATGAGGACTATCAGGATTTAGATTTTGAAGGTACTTCCATTTGCAAGGACCATTTCCTGACCCAGGACAGGGCAGTGGCTGCCTCTTTACCACTTTAAGTAGAAGGAACATTTTCTGCCTGTTGGGTGAGGTTTTGTTTGAACACTAAATGGGAACATGTAGTTTTCAAGCGTAAACTCTAGATTTACATCAGCACTAGGTCGAGAAAAACTAGAGCAAAGTTTACAATGTGGAAAGGAAAAGGAGAGAGGAAGATTATCAGCACATGGCCAAGGGCAAGCAGAATTGCATCCTCAGTCCCCCTCTAGGGCCCCATGGTCACATCTTTACCTTAGATTTCATGCTTGGTGATCCTTATCCTTGACACCAGAATTGCTTCTCCTCATGAGGGGCCTGGGGATTTGAAATAGAGCTTTAAAGGCTCCAGCTAATGGGAAGTGGGTGTGGCTAAATCGATAGAGCTCCTGTTTACCATATGGGAGGCCCCAGGTTCGCTTCCCAGGGCCTCCTTGTGAGGGCAGGCCAGCCCGCGCGGCATGGTGGGCTGATGCAGCAAGACCTCACAGCAAGGGGGAGATAAGCAGACACAGAAAAAGTACACAGCAAATGGACACAGGAAATACAAGCAGCAAGGGGGGGATAAATAAATAAATAAATAAATCTTTAAAAAAATAAAAATAAAAAATAAAGGCTCCAGCTGGGCCTCATTTCATAGACACTACTGCTCCCTATGAACTAGTGTTTCCTGGTGCCCTGTTATTCCTTGTGCAATTTCTGAACCCAGAAAATCCCTGGCAGGCCCTGGCCTCTGTGTTGGGTATCTGGTGGCCTCTCCACCCTGCCTGGGGCCTACATCATCATGCATGAGCTCTGAATGCCAAGACAAGAATACCTATGGCTTGTGAGTGGGAGACACCACACACTCTTTTCTGTGGGTCAAGGTGAAGTGTTGCCCATGTGGTTTGAGGCCCACAATGTCAGGGGTCTGCAGTTCACACTCTCAGTTGTATTACTACTGATTGTTCTCAAGAAGGGTTTGCCTCTGAGCCCTTAGGGCTTGCAGCGCCCTGGGATGACTGTGTCCATTATCCAACATATATGCTCTGCTTATGTCATTGGGGTGTGGAGAGTTCCTGTGGGGAGTGGATGAAAGAAAAGGCCTGATGGGTGAAGGGAATGCCACCAGGATGGATGACCATAGTCTTATACAGACTTACCTCACCATAAATTAAATTACTGAAGGGCTTCCTGTCCAGGTGGTGACAGACCCTGTTCTGAGCTACCTGTGTGCCATCCCCTGGCTTTACCATGGTCAGGAAATAAAGGTTTAACCCCTGGCACAGCACAGTCCCAGGAACCTGCACTAGCCTCCTGCCTGCCCTCACTGTGGGTTGTGGGGTGACTTCAGCCTGGTTATCAGGGAAGTAAAACACTGTAACCTTACTTATTTCGTTTACCATATGGGAGGCCCCGGGTTCGCTTCCCGGGGCCTCCTTGTGAGAGCAGGCTGGCCCACAAGGCATGGTGGGCTGATGCGGCAGGACCTTGCAGCAAGGGGAAGATAAGCAGACACGGAAGAAATACACAGCGAATGGACACAGTAAAACACAAGCAGCAAGGGGGGGATAAATAAATAAATCTTTAAAAACAAAAACAAAACAAAACAAAAAAACACATCCACCTCTGATGTCCAGATTGTGCTATTTAAATACCATTTTCCATGAAGAGAAAAGAGGGCACCTGGAAGGTATCTGTGAGTCCAGGTCTTGGGTGGGAAATGTGTGAGAGGAACCTGACAATCCTTGTGTTCTGGAGAGAAAGGAATGCACCAAAGCATGCAGAGGTGGTGTCAAAACATGACTGGAGACAACTGTGAGGCCTTCTGGCCCAATCTGGGGCAAATTTGATCTCATAATAGCCAAAAAATACAAACAACTCAAATGACCATTAAATGATGAAGGGATATGCAACTTTGGTCTATCCATACAATGGGGTATTATGAGCCATCCGACATAGTGAAGTGGAGATATATGCTAGAGATGGGAGGAGCCTGAAGAATTTTATGGTAAGTGAAAGAAGCTGGACACTAGAGGCTACTTGTAGGATTTCATTGGTATGAAGGATCCACACTAGGCAAATCCATACAGACAGGAAATAGATTAGTGTTTGCTAGGGGCTGGGTTGAGGGTGGCTGGGGAGAAGTGACCGCTATTGGGTCAAGGATTTCATTCAGAATTGATTAAAGTTTTCTGAGTTTAGATAGTGGTTATGGTTTACACCCTTGTGAATGTACTTAAAATCACTGACTATGGCACTTTAAGAAGCTAAAGTTATCGCATGTTAATTATATCTCAATAAAACAAAGGTAAAGTCCATACTGGAAGTTCATAATATAGTTTGGCTTGAATGGGGCCTGGGCAGCTTGTGAAATAGAGAAACACCTGCCCATTCACTGATGGACTTAAGAAAGCCTCAGGGGCTTTCACAGACTAGAGGTATTGGGGATTGGTCAGGTGAGTGGATGTGATCTGGGCTCCAGCCTTTTCCCTTGACTAAATCTGTCCTCACCCCCTCCCCACCCTGGCTGGCCACCTGGGAATGGCATCTTCCCTCATGTCCTTTGTGTGGAGCTCAGAGAGAGTCTTCTCATTACCCTGAGCTTCTGTACAAGCTGTTTGACATCGTGAGTCTGCCACAGGGAAGAAAATGTCTTTGTGGGAACCTCTAAAACAGCTGTGTGGTGACATTGCTCAAGCACAACTGTACTGAATGCTAAACTGCTGTGGCCTTGAGCCCCCAAGCACCACCCTAGACTCCTTGCCTCTTTCTTTGGGGCCCTGGGACCTCCCCATGATCTGGCACCTAAAGGGTTCATGCTTCATGGTAGGGGGCCTCAGGACCCCGACCAGGCCTGGTTTTCTTTCTCTTGACCCAATGGACAGCCTAGCTTCTCGAATGACCCTGCCCACTCCCACCCTTGTCCTGACCACCTCAAAACTAATCTTGTAGCTATGGGACTGCAGAGAAAAGCCACCCAGAATGCAGGAAAATAAAGGAAAGAAGATCTCTCAGGCCCTAACCTTTCTAAATCTCACCTTGGTACCCAATCTTCTACTCCCAGCTCCTCCTCACTCATGCTTTTAAGGCTTCCCTGGCACTGAAAGGCCCCAACCAGGCAGTTCCTTTCCTGCCTCTTCCTCTCTTCCAGCCTTCCAGAACTCCAGGGGGCCACATCACTGCTGAGGAAACCCCCCCCACCAGGGGTCCTCATGGCAGCAGCCTAAGCATATCCATAACCCAGGTGTGACAACCCCGTCCAGTCTTTGTGAGATTTCTACTCACCCACCACCAGCCCTTACAGAGCCTGCTGGCCTGAGCTTCAATGGAGCTTGGTCTTTCTCTCCCCCCAGGACAGCAATGAGTAAAGTCATCCTGGCCTGTTGCACATTATCTGGTGCAAGTTTTATTTTGACAATCCCCTGTATTGTCTAGGGCCTGGGTCTATGCTGATTGCTTAGGATGAAATATGCTGATTATCACCCAAATACAAGAAAGATTGTACACACACTCACATAGGACTTGTGAATGGACAGAGAAAAGAGTCAGCCTTGCAAATGGCACATTTTTAAAGAAACCTCAGACCTCTCAAGAAACATTGCATTATTGCTATCTTAATTTTCAAGATAAAGTAAACCTTTTCTTTCATTTGATCTCACGAACACTGTGAATACATATTTGGATAGCTTCACTTTTACAGATTGCTTTTTTTAAAGCTGTTTCCACAGACCCCACTTATTCCTAACAAATACCAAAGTCTAGATTTTCTTTCCCATATTAAATGTGAGGAAAGCTGAGGCCCAGGGAGTGGAAGAGACACATCAGAGTCACTCAGCAAAGGAGGAGAGAAGCTGCTTTGGGAACGTGGGCTTCTAAGCTCCAGCTCCATTTTCTTTCTAGAATTGTAGAAATAGAAGAGTTTGACTCCCAGGCAAGTGTGGCTAAGTGAATCCAAATCGAATGTAGAAGATTTCCTTCTTTAAAATGCAGATAAACCAGCTGGAAACACTGCCAGGCTGAGGGAAGAGGCAAAATTGCTGAGCAAACTTGTTTTTTGCAGCTGCCCACTGAGACTAAGGCTTGGCCAAGACGGGGCAGAGCCAGACAACTTGCTTTTCTTTCCTCTTTCCTCCCCCCTTTCTTCTTTCTTTCATTTTTTTTTTTTAATTAGGTGCTCCTAGCTTCTCTCTTCTTTGCTGTGCTTCTTAAGTAAGCTCCCATTCTCCCTATATATTGATTTTGTATTCCAAACTATCTATTATCCCTCCTTCATCTTTCTGCCCTCTGCATTCTGTTGTGGCTATTAAATTTCACATTTTTTCCATACGGCCACACTCAAGGGTGTCAATTTCTATTCCCTCTCTTTTGTTTTTCTCTTTCTTTATTAACACTAACTCTTTTAGCCCTTTCTTAATTCTTTCTCTCCCTCCTCATAATTCTAGCCCTCTAAATCATTGTATATATACTCCTCTATTTGGTTTCCCAAACCATTGTAGGTACTCCACTTTCTCTCCTATTACTCTACACTGCCTACAGGAGTTAAATATTCACTTCATTAAGTCTTATTTGGCCCCTCTTCTAACTTTTAGCAGTATTACCACTATCCTCCTTCCTTTCTCACATCTTTC
>JAQZBX010062172.1:0-16942 GCA_029593785.1 Cabassous unicinctus
GATGTACCTAAGTGATAAGAGATGTGAAAAATGTCACATTTTTTTTCTTTCCAAATTTCAAAAATTCATTAGCTCTTACTTCCTGAATTTATACCTACTTGTACACATTAGACTGGACTCATATATCATTTATAATAATTTTGGCACCTACGTGTGATGTGGTTTTGAACAATTGGAAACGATCTAGTTGGGAAATCATTTAACTTATCACTTTACCAGAGCTTAAGGGCATGCCAAAAAATGGTGGGGATGGGAAGCAGACCATATAATGCATCCTCAGACAGGGATTTAAACATTCTTCATGATGAGCATAGTAAATGTCTGAGATTTTTTTTTCTCCCAATACTTCACAAGATGTAGCCTATGCTCAAGCAAAATATGATTCTTCATTCTTTCCTGTATGTGCTTGGAACTTTGTTGCCTCCCTGTCTTCATTTATAAAATTTCCACTGACTGCCATGTCATCTTCCATTTCAGTCTCCTCCTTCAACCATGCTTCAGCATCCATGCAGCTTTTAAGAAACAATTAATAGTTCTCTAAAGCAAAGATGTCTTCTCCTTTCTCTTGTCAACATAGTATGATATATTTAAATTAAATGGTATTATTCTTTATATAGTTATTTGTATGCATACCTATTTGGAAATGTCTCATTGTCAATCTCCTTAAGTAAACTGTAAGCATTGCAAAAATAATGACATCTGTTACTCTTCTTTTAATCTACTTTAGCAGTTAGCACAGTAGAGAGAAAACTTTCATGAATAAATATTTACTGAAATTAACTCTTAATCCCTAAAAGTTGTATTATTTGGTTCTCAGTCTCTTCTACTCTCCTTGAATCTATTATTTAGTGCTTATTTATCTATTTTTATATGTTGTTCTTAGTAAGCTTTCTAAAATCTGGGAATATGCTTTATGAACTTTGAATACACTGAGATGCCTAGACATTTTAAAGCATATAATAGATGCTGTTTTAGTCTACTATAGGCTCCCAATGCAAAAATACCAGAAATGGGAGCGGATATGGCTCAAGCTGTTGAGCTCCTGCTTTCCACATGGGAGGCTCCTGGTTCGGTTCCCTGTGCCTCCTAAACAACAACAACAACAAAAAAAAACAAACAGCAAACAAAACAAACAAACAAAAAAACAACTCATGGTAGTCAATGTGGCTCAATTGTTGAGTGCTGGTTTCTTATATATGAGGTGCCGGGTTCAATCCCCGTCTCTGGTACCTCAAAACAAAGCTAAACTAAACAAGACAAAAAACAGAAATGGGTTGGTTTTTCTAAAAGGAATTTATTAGGCTAAAATCTTATAGTTTTGAGGCTGTGAAAATTTCCAAATCAAGGTATCACCAGAGATTCTGTCTCACCAAAAGTTGACTGCTGGCAGATCCTGGACTCCTGCCACATGGCAAGGCAAAATGGCAACCAGTCTCTGTTTTCTCCATGAGGCCCACTTTCTCCCTGAGCTCAGCTGTGGGCAAACAAAAATATAGCTCATTTCTCCCCAGACTACAACTTTTCAGCTTTGGGTTGCTTTACTGATTCCAGCCTTTGGCCTTTCTCTTAGTCTCTTGGGGTTTCTCTCAGCCTCTCTCTCAGCCACTCAGGGTTTCTCTTTCTGAAAGTAGGTGATACTGGAGTGCTTTCTCACATGGCAAGGTAAAATGGCAGCTTTTTCTGTGTGTTTCTGCTTTCAACTCTCCACTCAATATAAGACTCCAGCAAGAGGGCTGAGACCCAACCTAGGTCATGCCTCACTGACATTGTCCAATCAAAGGCTCTAAATTGTTCTAATCAAAAAGTCTCAACTGAATCTAATACAATCAAAAGGTCCCACATCTACAGGAATGGATTTGTTTCAAGAACATGATCTTCAAATTGTCACAGATGCCTGAAGAAATCATCTGAATCACTAGATTTAATTCCTCCAGTGATTCTGATTTTATTTAGAAAACAAGAAGCCTATTTGATGCAGAATCAAATTTGTCCTTGGTGCATTTAAGAGGATGCAACATTGTGAATATTGTAGTCCCATAGATAAAAATTATAATATAACATAGCAATTTAAGATAATACAAAATAATGAATAGAAATAATGCAATTCTGATAACCAACCTATTATTAATATGATCTGTTTATCTTACTAGGGATTGAATGCTAAGGCCTCTGGTATGTTTATTGAAGGTATTTGAAGTGAAACTGTAGCCTAACACAGTATAGGAAAGAATCAAAGTGAGCTTGTATCATCAAACCAATCAGTGTAAAATGCTAACATTCCTGTTGGATTTTGAGTTAAGGGTAGCAAAATAATACTCATTTGGTTGACCACATATTTTTTCTTCAGTAAAATAGACAGAAAGTGTCAATAACATTCATTTAATTTTCCTGTGAGAGGAGAAAGCAAGCAAACTTGAAATCTGGAAGCATAAGATTTATATCTTCTCTTGCTGTGTGTTGAGCTGTTTATTTCTTTGTTTTTAAGCAATGCATTTAAGACCTATTGCTCGCTAGACTCAAAGCAACAACCCTTCTGTTTTGTTTTGATTTTTAACCTGTAGTGGCCTCACTTCCACAGCATTATGACTTCATTCACCAGCAAGCTTGCTTTAAGACTAAAGCAAGTTCAACTTCCTGCTCAAAATTGTGCTAAAACTTCTGGTTGAGTCGTAAGATACTGTAGAAGCTCTACTTCACAAGAAATAAAAGGCACCAAGCCAGTTACTATGAGTGTGCATAAATCTGTCAATTATCTTGAATCTGGCACAAAATTCAAATCATAAGGAGAAAAATGTGCTGAGAGATTGCAGTTCCAGGAGGGAAATTGCTATTTTTGTTGTTGTTGTATTGTTTTGTTTTCTTTGTTTTTCATAAATAAGGTTTGCAGCTTGAGCCTTTAAAATAGACAGGGAGAAAAAAGAAAGATATGCAAGCTTAAAAAACATTCACAGAATGTTAATGCTCTTTCTTTTCAAGGACAGATTATTATCTCTGGACCATGGTGAATAACAGAAAGTTTAATTTTTGAAATATGAATATCTATGAATTTTCACAATGGATGAAAGCAAACAGTGTGGTGATTGGACTTACTCTCTTTTAAACTTTAATACTAGATCATTTCTTCAGCAATGAGTGTTTATTTTCATTTTGAATTGGCTCTGGGGTAATTTAGCTAATCAAAGTAAAGAATGAGTAGGCAGATAGATGACAGAGATGAAACAAGGAAGGTGAAGGAGCTAAGGAGGAGAAAATCATAAACAGAATATGTTCTACTGTGTGAAACAGTTGATAGGGTGCTACTATTGGCAACATTTGGAACTAAAATTGAAGGTGATCACATACCAATTTAGTCACATGCTAGAAACACTTATCGTGACAGCTAACAAAGAGTCTGAACTGTGGAAGACTTCAACATATATGGGCTACAGAATATTCCAGTTCTTTGTCTTTATGCCCAGTTGTGTACCTGCATTCCTAGTTTAAGCACAGTACTAAAAAAGTAGAAATGTAGAAATAAAAAGCAAGCAGTCCATGGTTCTTAAATGAAGAGAAAATGAAATGTTTCTAAGATAATTATACATACTATAGGGTGCATGTAATGATCAAGATAGAATTCTCAAAGCTTTTAGATGCAAATCAAACTTTCTTAAAGGATAAACTTGCAAATTATTCTGCATTTTACTCAGAAGAATGCATTCCTAAAGCTAAAATTTAAGATGTTTTTCTGTAAACTTCTTCACTGATTTTATCCTATTTATCTAACTTGCTAGACAGTTGATGATTCATCCTTGGGTGTTTGTTCTCAGGAAAGCTTCTAACTTGACTTTAATTTCAAAAGTAAGAATAAAAGCACTGCTTCAATAGCAACTTCTCAAGTTCTTTATTTAAGCATACTTTATTAGAAATGATCCAAAGTAAAATTTAATTCAAAGCTAGATTCCCCCTATCATCCAACACACTTAGGGAGTTAAAGCAAATATGTCCATTTCTTTAAAGTTCTACCTTTGTAATTACAAATCTTTCTAGAAGCAAATGCACTTTTAAAAAATTTCCATTATCTGCCTTTGGTGTTTATTCATGATTTTGATCATTTCAATTAAATCAGATACAGTAGACTTGAATTATTATTATCACCACAGAAAGATAAATTTTTTAAAATGAAAGAAAACTTTAAATGTAATAGAATTGATGCAATTTAAAAAAAAATATTTTTAATTAAATGTTTTATTTTAAGTTAATAGAGTGTCACCATTCTCATCTACTATTTACCATAACATAACTGTAAAATCTCTGAAACCTATAAAATAATATCCAGGATATTGACGTTGATATAATTGAGATACAGATGATCTATCCACAGGATCCCTCATTTTGCCTATTTATAGCCATACCCACTCTTCTTATCCAACCCACACTGTAGACAACCACTTTGCTTTTAAAATCTTTTCCAGTGTTGGCATCTCTTAATTTTTATTTTTCATTCAAACTAAAATTTTCCTGATGTGATGAGTAATGTTTATTTGAAACCTGAACATTTTGAGTATTATGTTGTGACTGAATCTTTTTTAAAACTTCTTGTGGGTGTGAACCCTTATAAATAGGATCTTTTGATGAAGTTACTTCAGTTAAGGTATGTCCCAGCTGAATCTGAATGGTTCTTATTCCTGTTACTGAATGCCCAACAGAAAGGTCACAGACAGAGAAAGCCAGAGGGAGCAACCAGAAGCTGAAAGTAAGCAGAGCCCAGAAGAGAAAGGAGAAGCCAGGAGAGTCCACCATGTGCAGTATCATGTGACAGAAAAGCCAAGGGCAAGGATAGCCAGCAGGCAGCTCCATCATGCCACAGTCTTTTGGGAGAAATGATGCCTTGATTTTGGACTTCTCCTAGTATCAACACAGGGAGCCAATAAATCCCCATTGTTTAGGCCAACCCATTGCATGGCATTTTATTTAGAAACCAGAAAAGTAAAACAAAACTTCTATTTGTTAAATGTATTCTTAATTTTCTTTTCTTTTTTTTTTTCCTTCCCTTGTTTATGCCTTCTCTGGTTTTAATTGAGCGTTTAAATGATTCCATTTTGGCCCTGTTAGTGTGGTGATAAAGTTGTTGGAGTGGGGAAAGCATTCTGTATTCCTATAATTAAATCTTGCTCTTTAGGAGCCTCTGTCCCTGGGCTGTGACCTTCCAAGTGTATTCCCAGAGGTATCTCTTTTATTCTCCTTTAGGTGAGACAGAAAGCCTAGAGGGAACTGGAGAGATAAAAATGCTCTTTTCCCAGCTAGGATAAATCTCGGGTAAAGACTTTCCCACTCATGGCCTTTGTTATGTAGAATGCTCTGGTTATATTTCACAATGTTTATTCTTTCCCTTTCCTTGCCAGAGCCCTGAGATCTTTCTTGGATCTTGATCATGAAAACTTTCGGGATTTCGAGCTGTAAAGCCCCCATCTGGAGGCCCCTTTTAAGACTGCAATGCCCAGAAGTTTCTTGCTCTCATATTACTCAACACACAGCCATCAGAAATTCATCTAAATTACCATTTAGGTGTTCCTACTAGTTTTTGATTCCACAAGCTTTTGCTTCAAGATCTTGGCTGTGGCTCCCTGGTGGGTCTTAGAAAAGTAATTTATTCAGTTTGTTTGGATTTTCTTTTTGTAAGGATGAGAATGATGATCCAAACTTTTTGCATGCCATAGCGAAAACCAGAATTTGCCCCTTCTATTTCTTCAACAGTAGCTGGATTCTGGAGTCAGATAATCTGGATTCAAATCCAGACTCTTTTCACCTTATGTAAATCTCTGTGTCTCTCTCTTTCTCTCTCTCTCTCTCTTCACCCCCTCTCCTTCCCTCAAAACTCTCTCCCCTCTCCAACCCTTCCACCTACTCTCTCTCATCTCTTTCTCTGTGGGTGTCCCTCCCTTTCCCCTACCCCAAGTTTCATTTTCTTCATCTTATAGGGATCAAAGTAACAAGTCTCTCTACCTCACAGTAGGATCACATTTTTAAATTACCAAATACAATAAATTTGTTAGTTAACAATTGTACTGATTTACCAAATAATTTCTAAAAGCTTTACAATATATTCTATTTATTAAGCATCATCTAGAATCAGACAATATATTAGCTATTTTATAAGAATTTTCTCATTTAAATATCATAACATCCTTGTACATTAATGTACAAGTCTACAGGAAATCTTTCAAAGGTTTAGAAACCACAATATGTATCCAAACACCAAAATTTTATACACATTATCCTAAACTCTCTTTCTTCTTCTTTCCTTCTACAATATTTGATCAATATTTTAATTTGTAACTAGCCTTTGAAAATTGTAAGAATTTGCATTAATATTTGGATTAATATCCACATTCTTGCCTTTTCTTGAAAAGTTATATGATCTGGCACATCTGCGCCCACATTCCTTCCTGGCAACAATCAGTTGAAAATCATATGTGGCTGTTCCCTTTGCCAGGGCAAATGTTCTCCAATTTACCAGTCTCCATCATTTCCTATTAAGACACCCAAGCTTGAGTCAATATGTTGGTCTACTTTCCTATTCCCACATATACTGTTGTACTCTCTTAACAGATATATATCACATTCCTTTAATTTTATGAGAATACTTTTTTATTAAGTGTAATAAGTGTCTTACCATTTAAGTGACAAGTGTTGGGATTGTTATGTTGTTGTCCCTTTGATGGTCAGGCTAATGTGTCAGCTTGGCCAGGTAATTGTGCCCAGGTGTTTGGTCAAGCAAGCACTGGACTAATTGTAATACAAGGACATTTATGGACTTTAGTCACCAGTGAGATTACTGCATAGATAGCTGATTACATCTACATCAGTCAGGGAAATTGCCTTCAGCAATGAGTGAGGCTTTATCCAATCAGTTGAATGCCTTAAAAGGGGAAGTGATTTCTGCATTCAGAGAGAATTTCTCAGCTTGTCTTTGGACAGCCAACTTCTCCAGGAAACTTATCAAGGACCTTCACTGGATGTTCATCGAAGGCCCTGGTTTGCAGCCTGCCTGCAGAACCTAGACTTGTGCATCCTCATGGTCACATGGAAGACTCTTATAGAATCTCATATTATTGACATATCTCCTGTTGATTCTGTTTCCCTAGGAACCCTGACAAATATAGTCCCCAAACACATAAAGAAGTAAAAGCAAAGGGATACCTCTGAAGATTAGAACTTAACCTTTAGTAGCCTATGTGGAGCTAAGGAAGAGGACCATGCTAGAGAAAGCCTTCTAAAACCCAAACCTTGTCCAGGAATGATTAAGAAAGGTATCGACATTCCATTTTAAAGATATGTAGTCTTGGATTTAGAAAGGCTAAGTTATTTTTCCAAGATTACACAGTGGTGGTTGTAAGTAGACTATGGACATTTAGTCAGTCATGAGTTCATACCCTGTCTCTATCATTCACCAGCTATATACAATTGAGACATTTACCTAAATTCTCTTAGGCTACTTAACCGATCTATAAAATAAAAACAACTCTACTTACTCCATAGGGTTGTTCTCTGGATTAAATGAAACAAGACTTGTATGAATTTAACCTATAGTTCCTGGCATTATTTTTTAAAGCAAACAAAAAGCAAATAACAATTTGGTTGAAAGGATTTCATTTCTCCTAATAAAATATTATGTAATTAAAGCATCGAGATATTTTAATTTTATTATTCTGAGCTCTATTTTTAAATAAAATATTCCAAAAGTTTACCTTATTTGAAGTTAGTATGACTGACATTATCATTTTGTTTTTCAATCTCAGAGCTCAAGATTCAAATAGAAGTAACTTATCCAAGGCTAGTTAGAAGGTGAAGACTGCCACATAGACTTGCCTCTTATTTCCTAATCCTGAATATGTAACTAAATATTTGAAGTGACTAGGGTCTCTGAAATCACTAGCTTAAACCCTTTTCTTTTAGAATCTATAAATTAGTATATTTATTACTTTATGTTTAAAATATGCAGTGAGTACTATTTAATACTTTTCCTGTACATGTCTAGTAAAGCATCTACGGAAGCACACAAATGTCAAAAAGTTATAAACAAACAGACAGAAAGCCAAGAGATTACAAAAATCCAAACAGCGTATTTTATATTTACAACAAAATTAAAAATTACAACTGGTAAATGATGTTCCCTGCCTATCTAATATCTAATTTTCCTCAAATTTCCCCTTTACCCCTCTTCTTAGGACTTAGGAACCAATATGCCAATAATCCAAATATCAAAACAATACAAAAATAACACAACAAAAACTGAACACTTGTCCTTTAGCGCAAGCACTTTTCTTAAAATTTTCTTTATTTTTTATTTTATATATTTTAAGATGTGCAGTTTTCATTCTAACAGTATTAAAAGTTTATGATTGAACAAACACATACCCACACAGTAAAGAAATGTACAAAGTAAAAAGTAAAGTCCCCTCCTCTAGTCTGACAAGTCTTACTAACAGAGGTAACAACTCTTAATATTTTCTTGTGTATCTTTCCAGAAAACTTTCTCTGTGTCTGTGTGTGTATTGCTCAACAAAAGTGAAAAATCTTATATACTGCTGTGACTCTTGCCTTATTAACTCAGTTTACACTTTTGACAGATTTTCATATGAGCATAAGTATGTACCACATTCTTTGTAGTATCATCATGTATTCCATTGTATTTTATACTACAAATTATTTAACCTCTTCATATATTGATGAAAATTTGGGTCATGTTAGAATTTTTATCTTTTAAAAAATTCTATAATGAATGAATATCTTTGCCCATATATATTAACATTTTGTGGAATATACATAAAGGAAAAACTCTTTGAAAGATAATTGATGGGTCAAAATACTTTGCATTTTATATTTTATTAGAAACTGGAAAATTGTAATCCCTTTCCAAAATTCTACACTTAAATAAAGAAAAATATAAAAATTCTTCATTCTCCAGATTACAAGATTGGTTAATGAAAGACATAAAAAAGAGGAATGGATGGTAAAGCCAAGTGGAAATGTTTGCAACTTTGGATGGTGAAATGTTTAAATTTTACAAATTTGACAAATTTAAATGATATGATCTATATAGTTTTTATTTGCAGTTTTTATATTTCCATAAGTTTAATAAGCATTTGAATTGTTTATCTGTGAAATAGTTTTTAGATTCTTTGCTCATTTTGCTATCGGGTCTGTTTGCCTATTGCTCCTTGATTTATGAGTTCTTTCATTATATTAACTGAAGTAAAGATTTGGTTCATGGCACATGTTGCCTTTTATACCACATTGTGAGGAAAGCAGAGAACTGCCCCATCTTCCATTTATCTGTTATTTGTTGATCCACTCTGAGATTGAAATACCTGATAAAATTATGGTATGAGAAGAAAATTTAATGTAACACTTCATTTTAGAGTGAGTGATCCACAAATTTAAATTTTTCTTGTAAAGAGCAATATCCGGATAAGCCCTTGAAGTTTTCTGGGGATTGAAGAATTTTTTATTTGAACAAAACTTCATAAAATTCAGGCAATGTGGTAAATCCTTATCTAGCAAGACTGTATTTGATGTATACCCCTGGATCTAGAAATCAAGCAAAGATTTCTCAACTTACTCTTATACTATAGAACTGAATGGGAAATTCCATAATAACCTAAGGATGACTTCAAGACACACACATGAAACTGACTGTGAATAAATACTAGATTTGAGCTTATCTTTCCTCATTTTACAAGAGAAAAGATCCAATCTCTAGGTCTGGCAGGTGGGGAGATTGGTTTTACACAAAGACAAAGGGAACATATTCTGATCACCTTTCCAAAAATCAGTCATTAAAATAATTTTGAAGAAAATAACTTGAGTTAAAATGAGTATGACCCATGTGAAACAGGAGAAAAAACCCATCTTTTTCTTCACAAAATTACTTATTGAATGCCTAAAACACACCCAGGACTCTACTTTGAGCTGTGGACATATGACTACAGAATGAAAAAAAGCAGAAAAGGACTCCAGCTTTCATGGAGTTTGAATAGGAAGACAAACAATGACCAAATTTTCAGAAAATGAGTACTAACTTAAAACTATATTTATTAGATGTTACTGTAAGTATAGATGCATAATGGAATAAATGCTTCCCTGAGAAAGTGGCAATTAAGTTGTGAAGACATCTAAAGTAAGGGTGGGAATTAACTAGGTAAAGTTTATTAAGACGAGCTTTCAGGCAGAGAGAGGGAAACAGCATGTATGAAGACACTATGGCCAGATATGCATGAAATGTTTAAGGAACTGAAAGAAAGCCAGGGACACTGGAGTGCAGAGAATTGGGGGTAGAGTGAGGAGATTATTATGTGAGCTGATTGTGGAGGAGGAGTTAAGGGTACCTTATTCCAGATATTAAAGAACAATAATGATTTTTAACTTTATCCCATGAGCAAAAAGAGGCCCTTTCATTTAATACAGGGAGTATATGCTGAGATTTACATTTGAAAATGATCTTTCCACATTATGAAGAGTGGATAAGACAAGGGTAAATGGATGATAGAGTACAGTAGAAACAGACCAGTCAGGAAGTCATTTCAAGAGATGAAATGGTAGCTTGGGTGAGGATGTTGGGAATGAGGCTGGAGAGAAATAAAAAGAATCAGACACATTTAGAATGTCACATCAACTGGGATTTATGATGGATTAAATGGGGGTCAAAGAAGGGTAAAGAATCTTATATGAATCTAGATCACTGGCTTGCATAAACAGATAAATGTTGGTACTATTTGCTGTGATAAGAAAAAGTAGAAGAAATCAAATTTAAAATTCTTATTTTAATAGGGAAAATATTTAGTTTATTATAGGTTGTGCAGAATCTGAGCTAATAGTCAATCATCCAAGTGCAAATGGCAGGTGCACCCTTAATATACAGTTCTAGAGCTCTGAGGAGCTATCTAAGCTAGAAGTAAAATTTTACATGTCATCAACATATAGGAGATCATTAAAGCTATGAATATAGATGAGATTATCTAAGGCAGGGATTCTTAACAAGGGGTCAATGAGCTTGAATTTAAATGAAAAAAAAACAAACACATTATTCTTGTGGGACGTGTTGGTGCAGGTGTGATGTATTTATTAAATAATACACAGTATAGTGTGGACTTAGTAAAGGGTCAGGTTTTCATCTAACTGGAAAAAGCTTTGAGTGGAACAAAAAAGGTTAAGAACCCCTGCTCTAGGGGAAAGGAACTGAAGGAGAAAGGAAGAGAAGAGAATATCAGAGTAGAGGTTGAGAAAGCCCAAAATTTAATGGCTTAGTAGAGTAGGCTGGTGAAAGAGAGGAGAAAATATTTGCCAAAAATGTAAAAGAAAATATATGAGAGTATGGGGTAATGAAACCCAAGAAAAGGATTTTGGAAACATAGGGAATGATTAACAAAGTTGAATGCTACTGCAAGAACAAGATATTTGTGGACTGTAAAATGAGCTTTGTATTTAACAACATGGGGGTTATTGATGAATTTCACAAGAGTTAATTGAGGGGAGTGATAGGGACATAAGACTAATTCAAGTGAGTTGAAGAGTGAGGAAAATTATTTTTACAAGAATGTCACAGATATGAAGGATAACCCAATTCAGTGTTTAGAGAGGACATGTGTATGGTATGTTTGTATGTGTGTGTTTGTATGTGTGTGTGTGTTTAATTCTGGTTCTTTTACTTCAGTAACAGATTTCAGACATTGTAAAAACATGGAAGGGATCCAGTTGACAGAAGCAAAACTAAAGGAGGAAGAGAGAGAGAAAAAAATGAGACTATGCTAGTATAAACTTTCTGCAAAAGGATAAAATAGAATCCAAAATACATATGCCTGTGTTCAGAGGGATCATGAGTTACTCTATGAAAGGAGAAGGTAGGTGGGATAGAAAAAGTGCACATATAGATAGATGGCATAAAGAGGGGGCTGTTAGATTAATTTAGAGAGGTCAATGGGTCAAAATATTGGGGGCATAGTTGAAGTAAGCTTTAGGAATAAGATTCCATGGTAATAGAGTTAAATACTTCTTTTAGTAATTCTAGATATCAAGTGATGTCAGATTGCAACAAACGCCAATGCATGATTTGGAGAGTGTGGTGGTTTGAAGTTGTAGGTACCCTAGAAAAACAAATACTTAAATCTAACCCATTCCTGTGAATGTAAACCCATTTGTGGCATTTTGGTATTGTTTATAAATTCCAAAAATAGATATTGGATTGTGTTTGTAACTGGTCTGTTGCTCAGGTTGTATTAGACTTTATTAGATTCACTTTTGTATTAGATTAGACTTTTACTTTATTAAATCAAGATTAGGGCTTTTATTTGACCATGTCATTAGGGCAAGTCGCTTTCAGTCCCCCCACCCCACCCCCGTGGGCTATATAAATGGCTGCTCAATCAAAGACAGGAAGTAAATACGCAGGAAAAGAACACAGAGGAATAGAGACAACTCCATAGACAAAGGCCCAAGGAAGAGAGATGAGCCTGAGCCTGATAGCCTATAGCTGCAGCTGAGCCCAGAAAGAAACAAGCCCTGGGAAGAGAGATGAGCCTTATGAGAGCCTATAGCTGATTTCAGAAGAAGGTGGGACCATGGAGCCTTAAAAGAAAGAGGAAGGCTGAGCCTTTGCAGAGACCAGCAGCCATCTTGCTCCAACAATGGTAACAAACTTTGGTGAGGGAAGTAGCTTACTCTTTATGGTCTTGTGACTGTATTTGTGACTACCCCAAATAAATACTCTTTATAAAAGCCAACAAATTTCTGGTACTTTGCATCATCACCCTTTTGGTTGACTAATACACCATGGTAAGTAGGAAATTTTGATGAAGTGACATCACTTAAGGTATGACACATCCCTTTAGAATGGGTCTTAATCCTATTACTGGAGTCCTGTATAAATGGAATGAAATTCAGACAAAGAGAGAGAAAGCCATGGAAACAAGAAGCTGAAATCTATGAAACCTGGAAGAGAGGAGAGAAACTAGTAGACACCATCATGTGCCTTGCCATGTGGCAGAGGAGCCAAAGATGCCAGCAGCTGGTCTTCAGAAAGAAAGCATCACCTTGATGATTGCTTGATTTGGACATTTTCTTGGACTTAAATTGTAAGCTAATAAATTCCCATTGTTTAAGTGAATCCATTTTCTGGTATCTGATTTAAGCAGCCTAGGAACCTAAAATGAAGAGTGAGCTCTGAGGTGAATCTAACTTCAGGTTGGTGCAGGAGAATCCATCAAGAAATTGAGAAGCACTTACATTTTATGGCATGAACACATAGAAGATGAAATCACTCACTGTGGTGGACAGGAAGACAGAGAAGTGAATGGTAAAGCAAAACAGAGATGCTGTAAAGAAACATGGCTTACAAATGAGTAGATGAGAAATAGATTGGAAGCAGCAGTAGAGAGCAAGGAGAGACCAACCCCAATGCCTCTACCTGTATATCTATATATAAATATATTATATGTTATATATTATTTATATAGACACACACATATATAATATACACACGTTTTTATATTCCTAAAAATGTTTGGAAAGTCTGCACTAATCTATTGACAATTTTTCTCTCTGTATAGGACATTTGGCACTTACAATCAATTTTCATTTCTAAATGAAGTATGTATGGTCTTCTTTAAACATCAGTCAGGTTCAGAGAATGCAAAGTTAACTTGGTAATAAGGATCATACCATTCAAAGAAGAACTTCATTTATCTTTTAATTATTCCCTTTCATGGTTTTGGGGAGCTGAGTAACCATATCAGAGGTGAGTAAAAATGAGAGAAGACTCAAACACAGTTCTTTTGCAAAGAAAGAGCCTCCAACTAACAGGCCTTGTGTGCAAAAGAAGAGGAGAAAGCCATGGAATGAAATTATAAGTGTTGATTTTTATATTGGAATGGATGCTCTAAGACCTGATTTCAGACTGTGGTACAACTTCAAGCAAATGTTTCACTTGCTGTTACATAAAAGGGATCAGAGAAAGAAGTCAGATGTTCCCTCAGAATTCTCATTCAGTAGAAGTGGAAAAACATCCCCCTTAGCAGCTTGAAAAAGAAAGTGGGAGACAAAACTTATATTTTTATTACACTTAAAAAAAATAAAAACCTAGTTCAATGTACCGGTTACATTTACTTCCATATTTTAAGAAATTTTTACTGTAAGAATTCATTACTTTTATGTTAAAAGGTATAAAAAATAGTGGAATATTAACAAACCATTTAGTCTATACTAGACAATATTCTTGGTACATGGCAGATCTAAAAGCTCAATGACTGTGACTAATTTAAAAGCAAGCACTGAAAAATATAAATTATTTTAAATATATTATTTACATGTATATAGATAACATATATAAATGTGTATATGTGCATAATGTAAGTAGAATCGAATAATTGAATTATTGAATTGAAGTTTTACTTTCTAAGACAAGGAAAGCATCATAGAAGAGCTGACTATTTTAATAAATGAATATTAATAAATGAGTAAGGAATCAGTGAACCTAATGGTGGATTGCATTTTAGGCTAAGTCATATGCACAAAGGTACAAAAGGTGAAAATATTATGGAAAATATTTAAATAACCATATTAGTATAATTAGAATATTAAAAAGGGGTCAAGGAAGGAAAATGATGGGTTACAATTCAGGATTCCTTGGTTGAGGGAGAGTGTGGTGTTCTTGAACATCATTCTAAAGAATGCAGTTATTATTGTAGCAATAATGTGGATGTCAAGAAACATTTTAACTTGGAACCACAGACTCAGATTAATATGAGTTAAGGGTTCCTCCTAAGTATGTTTATTACGTTGTTTACCTTTACCTCCATTTCTCCACATACTATGTTTATTAATCAGCCAAAGGGGTGCTGATGCAAAGTACCAGAAATCTGTTGGCCTTTATAAAGGGTATTTATTTGGGCTAAAATTTACAGTTACAAGGCCCTAAAGAGTTCAACTCAAGGTTAGTTCCTCACCAAAGTCTGTTGCTATGTGTTGAAGCAAGATGGCAGGCAACATCTGTGAGGGTTCAGCCTTCCTCTTTCCTCTTAAGGCTCCGTGGGCCCAGCTTTTTCTGATCTCAGCTGTGGGCTGGAGGACTCGTTTTTTTCTGGGCCTGCTCAACTGCTCAGGGCTCTGGTCTCTTTAGCTGCAAATTTATCAGGTGAATGGCTCATCTCTCTCACTGGGCTACAGGATCAAAGTCCTATTCCGTGTCTGTGGACCTCTCTCTCTTCTCTTGAGTATCTGCTTCTGTGTGTCTCAATGATTGAGTGTCTACATATATAGCCCACAAGGGGGGTAAGAACTCAAACTGGAGTCTCCCTAATGACCTGGTCAAATCAAAGCCTTAAACTTAAATTAATCAAAGGCATCTCAGCTGAATCTAATACAATCAAAGGGTATCACACCCAGAGGAACAGACCAGTTTACAAACATAATCAATATCTCTTTTGGGAATTCGTAAATAACATCAAACTGCCACACCATGTTGTATAATAATTATCAGACTTCTGTTTCTCTTAGTGGATTGTGGAATTCTGGGCATTGGGTTATCTTCCACGTAATAAGAATGGCAGGTTTGAAAGGAGGGATAATAATCTAAGATTTGAAAATACAGGTGGTATTATACAAGAGAGTTAGGAGCAATAGAGATATTGTTAGAGAGTATGCTGGCTTGAAGCTGAAGTTTCCCCAGAAAAAAAATAATGTCCTTAAATTTATTCCATTCCTATGGATGTTGTTTTAGTTTGACAAAGGGCTGCCAATGCAAAGTACCAGAAAGGGGTTGGCTTTTATAAAGGGGATTTATTTGGGGTAAAAGCTTACAGTTCTGAGGCTGTAAAGTGTCCAAATCAAAGCATCACCAAGAGATGCTGTCTCACCAAGTTGCAGCTGTGAACAACCAGACACATGGCAGCAGCAGCTAAAGATGCTTTCTCTCTGACCTCACTAGGGATGATCAAGCACATGGAAAGGCACAATGCTGGTCCACTCCTCTCTCCCCTCTCCTCCAGGCATCTTTGCTAGTTCTGCTTAGGGCTGCTCTGTCTATGGCTTTTCTCTTTCCTGGGCTCCTCTCTGAACTCCTGGGTTCTTTCTCTCCATCTCTGTGGATTTTTAGTCCTCCATTTATAAAGGACTCCAGTAATCCAGCAATTCCACTACTGGGTATATATCCAGAAGAATAGAAAGCAAAGACACGAACAGATATATGCACACCAATGTTCATAGCGGCATTGTTCACAATTGCCAAAAGTTGGAATCAGCCCCGGTGCCCATGAACAGATGAATGGATAAGCAAAATGTGGTACATACATGCAATAGAATATTACTCAGCTGTTAGAAGGATAAAGTGCTAACACATGGAATAACATGGATGAATCTTGAAGACCTTATGTTGAGTGAAGCAAGCCAGGCATTGAAGGATGAACAGTTTATGACCTCATTGATTTGAATTGAGGAAAGTTAACAGTCTCTGAGAACCACTGACTGAAAGATAGGTTAACAAGGGAGAGAGAGAGAAGGGTAGGTTGTGAGCCATCACCCATTTGGACATAATCTATGGTAAAGTATAGTTACATATTGAAGGATAGGCCAGGTGGGAAGAGATATTACTGGGTTTGGTGGTGCAGGGTTAACAGGTGAGTAGATTAGGAAGGGCAAGTTAGAATACCCAGGGCATGTAACTATGAATCTTGTCATCCCATGAGCCAAGACAGGGGAGTCTCATATGCCCCAGGGGGTGGGGAGGAAGGAACAGAAAAGTTCAAATGGGGTATTTAGTGGTCATGGGAAATGTTCTTCATTACCTTTCAGCAATGGACACAGGACATGATAAATACCATCAAAAAATATTAAAGTGTACTGTCTAAAATGGAATCTATACTGTAAACCATTGACAATGTTTAGTAGCTATGTTTCACTATCTGTATAACAG
>JAQZBX010062173.1:0-16950 GCA_029593785.1 Cabassous unicinctus
AAGTTTTAATAAATAATGGATGCTCTTCGGAAAGAAATGCTAATAAAATAAATCTGGGAGGATGGTTTGCAGGAGGATTTGAGATCAACAGATGCAGAACATTAATACAAAGATTGGCAGAGTTAATGGCCCCACACGCAAGAGACCTTGCCTTCTTGGAATTGCAGTTTGCACAGATTTAACCTCTCTTCTCTCCACAACCCCGCCTTTTGAATAAGTGTTCCTTTGTGGCAAAAGCATGATGGATTCCTCGGGAAGTAGAGTAGCACACCAGGCAAAACACAGACCAGGCAACAGCTTGGAGGATACCAGACCCAGTGACCGCTGGAGCAGAGTTGGGTAGCAGATGTTGCGTTTCCATGGCGACTGGGGGGGGGCGGCTCCAAATGAAGAAGAGCCTCAATTTCCCAGGCCTGAGACCTGAGGGAGACTTTGACCCTGCCTTTCTCTCGAGCTCTTTGGCTTTGGAATGTTGGGGCAAAGGAGGAGGTACGGGAGGAGGTTATCAGTTTTCTTTTCTCACTGACATGGTACTCTCGGTAAAGGGGAAAGAAACGACTTTTTAAGAAAAAATAGCCTTCCACGGGAAACATCCTGCCAGCTGTGAATTAATGGGTTGCTTTGCTTCCAGGAGACTGGACGAGCCCCTCCCAGCTGAACTGGTGGCTCCTCCCACCACCTTCCTCCACTTTCCTGCTTCCCAGAGACTGTGGCAGGGGAAGCAGCCCCGCCTGTCTGCTTGCATGCAAAAAAGGAGGCTCCACAGGCCCCTTTCCTGCCTCCTGCTCTGGCTCGAGGGCAGGCAGCCCCCGGGGTCCCTCAGCAAGGCTCACACCTCAGCCCCTGATCAGCCAGCGCCAAACGAGGTTGTGCGCTCTCTCGCGGAGGGACTCTGCGGGGAGAGAAAGAAGACCTTGCCACACCACCTTCCAGCTGTTCGCCATTACTGCACCTCACCCCACTCCATGTGCTTTGCATTAGTTGTTTCTAGAAAAGCTATAATTGTCTTGGGATTGGCACAACGATAATGTGTTCTGTTTTATTTTATTTTTAACCTTAAAAAGCTTAATTTCAAAAATGTAAACAAAATGTTTCTTGACTTTACCCCTGTTTGGGCATTTCTTTGTTTTTCAATACGTTGTGAGCGTGCAAACCTCCGGCAGGCCTGGGAATCTGCATGCTGAGGCAGAAAGCACAAAGGCTCTGCTAGCAGACAGGGAGCGTGAGCTCTGAGCCTCAGCCTCTTCTGTGGCAGAGGTTTCCAGAAGCCTCTGGATTGCAGGAGGAAACTATTAAGACTTATTTATTGTTCATCTCTTCCTTAAAAATCGAGTTTCTGTATTTGTTTTACATACTGTTATGTTAATGAAATTTTATGTTAATGAAATGGTGTGTGTGTGTGTGTGCACATGTTTTTAAATTAGTTATTTTATGGGAGTGGTGTCCTGCAAGTTTGAAAAACAACTTTATTGGGATATACTTTACATACTACCTTACAATTCACCTGTTTAAAGAGTACAATTCAGTGGCTTTTAGTATGTTCACGTAGTTGTGCATCCACCACCAAAATCAACTTTAGAACATTATCATAACCCCAAAAAGAGACTCTGTACCCCTTGGCTGTCATCGCCAGCCCACTCCCCCACTCCCCACCAACCCATTACCCTCAGTCTTAGGCAACCACTAATCTAGTTTCCACCTTGTGACAGTTTGAAGTTCTTTCATGAATCCCAAAAAGTGAAAGATTATGTTTTTGAACTAATCCATTCCTGTGGGTGTGAGACTCTTTTGATTGGACTACGTCAGTGAGGCATGACTCTGGCTGAGTCTCCCCTTTCTTACTGGGGCTGATATAGAGACACACAGAGAGACAGACACACAGGAAAAGGGAGCTGCCCTATTGATCCTGCCATGTGGGAGAGAGGACTGCAGGAAAACAGAGAAGGCCCAAGGGCTGAGAGAGTTCCCAGAGTCTGGAAGCAGCACACGACAGAGGCACAGAAAGAGGCCCCAGAGAGGCTGGGTCCATGGAGTAGCTCAGAGCTCAGGAGAGCATCTGGGCCATATGCCTGTTGGCTCACAGCTGAACTCGGAAAGAAAGAGGAGCAGCCGAGACTGAGAGAGGAGGCCAGGTAAGAGACAAGCCCTGTGCCTGCTTGCCCACAGCTGAGCTCTGGGAGACGGTAGATCCTGAAGGGGAAGGCAGAGAACTCGGCAGAGATTGGCAGCCATCTTTACTATGTAGCAGGATCCCAGAATCACCAGTAGCTGACTTTGGTGAGAAAGCATCTCTGATGGTGCCTTGACTTGGACATTTCACAGCCTGGGAACTGTTAACTTTTACCCTAATAAATTTCCCATTATTAAGGCCAACCCATTTCTGGTACTTTGCATTGGCAGCCCTGTGGCAAACTAAGACACACCTCTATAGATTTGCCTATTCTGGACATTTCATGTCATTGGAATCATACAGTCTGTGGTCTTTTTGTGACTGGCTTCTTTCCCCTCGCATAATGATTTTAAGGTTCATCCATATTGTAGCATGGATCACTACTTCATTCCTTTTTATATCCAAATAATATTCCATTGCATGGGTTTTCCACATTTTATTTATCCACTCAGCATTACTCCAAGGGGTGAGCAACCAAACCTTGTAGAACCTTATCTCTATGATGGAGGTACTATGCAATGAGAATGATATTCAAAATATTCAACAATAGCAAGGCACTGAGCTGTCAGAGTAGATGTTGTTAGCACTGGAGGTAGATGGTAGAAGCCCCACTCCATGTTGGGGCCCAGGAAGTGGGGGCCAGGCATTCAAGGGGTTCAGGGCAGAGACTATTTGCCAAGGTCTTGGAAGTATCTCACTAACTTCACAACCGGTACGACCATATGCGTGCATGCAAACTGGATGCTTTGCTCCTAACACCTCCCTGGCACGTCTGCCATAAGAGTTAAATGAGGTCTGGTGTATGGAAGGGCCTGGTAGTTCGTGTTCAGTAACACTCGGTGCTTTGTCACAAGCAGGAAGCAGAACTGTCAGCCTGAAATCAGTGCTCCTCAATCCCTTCTATCTAGGACTGCTCCCCGCAGCTGAGCGAGTGGCTCCCCTACAAGTCTGTTCTACTCTGCAGCTAAAAGGAGTCATAAGGTCTATAGCTAGTGCAAGTGCACCCCACTGAGGTACCAAAGGGAACCTCTTACCTTGTCCCCACAGTCCCTTTCCTGGAAAAGGAGGAGCAAATCTGGCTGGAGTTAGAGGGAGCATCCATGATGTGGGATCCCCGGGATACCCTCCCCTTTCAATTTACAACTCACCTCACCTCGCCTCATCTCAGTCTGTATCCTAGCAATAATCCCTGATTCAGTCCATGGTTTTTTATCACATCTACAATTTGGCTCTAGAATCACAAATTTAAGAGGACACTGAGGGCAAGGTAGGGAAAGTTACTTGCCCAAGATCACACATGGTGGAAGAGCAGAGATGAGAACAGAGAATCCTGATTCACGGGTTAGGGCTTCTTCCAATACACTGGTTCTGCAAGAATGGCCATTTCAAACAACTTGGCTGAAATGCCCCTTTAGTTCAGAACAAATGGTGGGTTTAATTAGGCTCCTTCTCCATTCCGTGGCAGTGCCCTACACTTGTGCTGCACTTACCAGTACATATTCACAAAGTACTTTCTTGTGGTCAGTCCCTTTCAGAACTCACTGCAAGCATGTGTGGTAGAAGGGTTTTAATTATAGAGGATCTTGGCCACTTGGAGATGTGGATGGGATCCAAATAAGTTAAAGAGCTAGAAAATAGTCCTTATGAGAATGGACTAAAAGGATTTAGTCTGAAGAAGAGAAAGATGAAGGGGCAGACTGATGACATTTTTGGGTGTGTGAGATAAAGATTTACTGCAAGGGAGGAGAGGCAGCTGCCCATTGTCTCAAGAAGGCAGAACAAGAGAAACCAGAGGGTCCAGCCCGAATGGAAGTGAAGGTGTGACCATTGCAAATGTTTCTGAACCTAGAGGTGGTATTGGTAAGTTAGGACCCACCTTCCCAGGAAGGTCTGTCACAATCCCATTAGGTGGTTTGAATGCACCGACCTGTTTGACATTGTTCTCCTGAAAGGATAGCCAGGATACAGAAATGAAACCACAGAAATCTCTGCTGAGTAATAGGAAGGAAGGTGCAGATCAACCGAGCCACAGACAGCGTCCTCTGCTCCGCTGCCCCATCTCTGTGCCATGAACTTGAATCATGGCAGGATATCTACAGGCCAACCTGAGTCCTTCTGGAACTCCTTGAAGAGTTCAGGGTCAGCAAAGGCTTGGAGCTGAGGGTAACAGAAAACCTCGGCTCATAATGACTCAACCAATAAGGAAATGTATTATCTCCCATCACTGGAAGTAGGGAGGTCAGTCAGATTCCAGGCATGGAGTCATGAATGCTCATCAACGTTCTCATGGCCCTGGGCTTGTCTCTCCATCCTGCCCTCCTCAGCCTTGTCCTAAGGCTCTGAAGACGCCCTCCTTGCATGGTTGTAAGATGGCAGCCAGGAGCAGTGGGGGTGACATGCTTTCTTATTCATAGGAGAGAGAGAAAACAGACATCTGCTTTCCCAGTCATGGAAAAAATCCCTTCCTTTTCACCTGATTGGCTAAATTAGGTCACATGCTCATTCTTAGGCCCAAATCAATCACCAGGGAAATGCCATGAGCCAGTTGGCTCTTAGCTCTGAGGCCACAATGTTATGGGGTGGAAGCTTGGGGGTAATCTAAGATGCTCCCACACTTCTACTCCATTGGGATCAACCCATCGACACACAGCCGGCCCCTGCCTATGTGATGAATGAGGCGGGGGTTGCTGGTTTTTCCATTTACCACCATAGGATGTAGGCATTTCTGAATCCAGCTTCTGTCCTGTTTCTACTACCATTTCTGTCACTCAAGTAACACCTTCACATTCTTTTTCTTGCAACATCAGCACACCATCTGTGGCATTCCTTAATTGCTATTTTTCTTTAAATAAGCTCACTTCTTTTTTTTTTCTTTCTAGAACTAGAATTCCACATATTTTATTTAACCCCTTCTTTTATAAGGGAATATCCCCGATCCCTGATGTCCAGTCACCAACAGCCAAAGAGGAGGGACAAAATAGGTCAATTAACTGAGCAGCCAATCTCATTATGTGATCATCAGTAATGAGGACAGCAACATTAATAACAAGGCTTGAGTTTAAAAAAATTTTTATGTGGTACTGGGAATTGAACCCGGGACCTTATACATGGGAAGCAGGTGCTCAAACCACTGAGCTCCACCCACTCCCCATAAGGCTTAAGTTTTAAACTGTATCTTCTGCTGAGGTCTGGGTTAAAGGAAGTAACAGGCCTAAGGTCACAAAGTCATTGACAGGATGTCCCTGCTTACCTAGGAAATACTGCAGCATCAGGCTGCTGTTTGCATTTGCTGGTTGGGAGATGATGAGCTCACTTCTTTTTCATAAATTTGTTTAAAAATGAAACATTATCACCATTGGAAGTAGAAAATCTGCATCTCTTGCCAACGTTATAAGGTTGTCATGATAATAAATACATATCCATTAATTTTATTTAGACACTGTTGCCTGCAAAGGTGCTGATCCTAAGGCAGATATTTTTTATTTAAAAAGGGGATCATCAAGAACATGAGAAGTGTTAAAGCCACATCAGCACCAAAGAGACTTTCTCTTAAACATTAGCAGATGAAAGAATTTTGAAAATTCAAAATAGTAGCTTTCCTATTATATGACTCAATATTATTTAATGACATATCTGTGTGCTACAGGTTCAGTAAACTAATATGACTAGTCAAGAACCACAGTAAATAACCAATGTTATTTGATTATTCTATCTGGGTGATACTGGACCTAACCACATCTTGTATACCATTAGTGATCCATGCCCTACTCTGAGAAATGGTCTACTGTAGAACGCTGTCTTCTTTCAATTTTCGTACCTCCTCTTTAGTAGCAAGGCTGTAAAAACAATTGTGAGTGTTGACATTGCTTGCTAGATATGGGCCCATTTATCAGGGATCAACAAATATACTGTTATGTATTTATTGAGCACTTACTGTGAATCTAGAGAGTGTACATCAGAACCTATACCCTCAAGGTACTTGTAAGGTACATGAAGAAGGAAACATACAGAGGAAAGTTTAAATAGCGAAAGAATGCAATAGGGTTTTTAATGCCAAACTAAAAATGAATGCTGACCTGATGTTGGTTACACAGGTATGTTCATTTTTGAAAAATTCGTTGAGTTGGGCACATTCCATATGTCTGATATACTTCAATAAAAACTTCTCTCCACCTCCCCTCCCCCCCCCCACCTTAAGTGAGTACTGTTAAAAATTCAGAAGAGCAACAGATTACTGGTTAGGGAAGGGTCTATGGGAAAGGTGGGAACAAACTTAGCCTTGAGGGTTTACCAGATCTACTTAGTGAAAAGGTGGAGTAAGAGCAATCCAGGAGGTCCTTGAGCAAAGGTGAGGAGGCGGGGAAGAGACAGGCAGGATAAGGGGGCAGAGAGCAGATCACTTTGGGTAAGGATGGATCTGGAATGGCGGCTGAAGAACGAGGCCTAGGAATTGGCTCTCACTCACTTTGCTGGTTTTGGGTCTGGAGCTTTAGTAGGTAAATCAGGCAGAGGTGGACAAAGGAGAAGGGGTGAGGGAGGGTCTGGGGCCCTCTGAGTAGTTGGAGGAAAGGTCTGTTCCTCCTCTCCCTTTCTGTGGACAACTCTGAGCCCTGGTAGACCTGGGTGTTGCCTCCCAAAGAGCCACTCTCACATTTTTCTGTAGCCTATAAGTTGTGCATTGGGTGGCTGCGTGCTTCAGTGAGCTAAGCTCAACCCAGGGCAAGCCTTCACTCTGATAATTTTATTCTCTTGGGTTTAGAGGTAGCCATGCGACCTGCGCATGGCCATTGAGATATCAGGAGAAGTGTGCTGAAAGAGCCGGGAGAGAGTGTCCACCCTGTTGGATAAAAAGCAGCCCATGTGACAACCAGCAAGGTGGCGGCAGAGTAAGGAGCTCTTAGAATCATCTCCTGCTACAGGGCAGTTAGTAATCACCCAGAGCTAACTAAAGGACTTGTTTGGGGGCTCCAGGAGATCAGAAGTGCATCCTGCAACATCCTTGAAAGAATGGAAGGAGGAGATGCCCATCTGCAGGAAGATTCGAGAGTAGAGCACTTCGCGCCGCGGTCTGGTGCCGAGGCACAAGCTGCCTCGGAGATGTTCCGTGGCTGGAATTGGAAGCTCCACCTCCCAAACCAGGAAAGGAAGAGACAGTTGGGAACCAACTTCAGCCACTGATTAGTAAATTTGGCAGGCTAAAGTATAATCCTAAGAACAGCTAAAGTTTGAACCTGTCCAAGTCAGGAAGAGGCTGGTAGCTGCCATCTTAACTCTGCGCCTGACATGAGGGGAAGCAGGGCTGACTGAAAATCACAGTGCTGGTAGGAACCGGCTTCTTTCCATCTAGATCAGATTGCAGCTCTAGCCTAAGTCCCAGGCCCACCTTGGGCAGGGAGGAAGCTGAGGGGAGCTGCGTCAGCCTCTCCAGGAAATAACAGGCCACACCGTGGAGGCCGGTGATCATTCTACTTCAGCCGCATAAGCCACCCCAGGAGCTATTCTGTGGCAGGAATTGGAAGCTCCATTTCCCAAGGACAGGGGAGCCTATGTCAGCTACTGATTAGTCAGTTCAGTTGGCAAAAATATAACTCTAAAAACAGTTGAACTTTGAACCTGTCCAAGTCAGGAGGCCAGTAGCTGCCATTTTGACTCCACCCCCAGCATGAGGGGAAGCTGGGCTGTCTGAAAATCACAATGACGGTAGAGACTGGTTTCTTTCACCCAGATTGGCCTGCAGCCCTAGCCTAGGCTTTAGCCCCACCTCTAGCAGGGAGGAAGATGAGGGGCCCTGCAACAGCCTATCCAGGTAACTGCAGGTACATTTGGCTGGCACAGACTGAATAATCGGAAGTCTACTGGGGCAACTGTAGTCATCTTGGACCTGCACTGTATAGATTCCTGCCAACATCTGCAGCTCCATCCCTACCCCAGGCAGGGGAGAAAGGGGCATGAAGCTTCATCAGTTTCTCTGGGCACCTACAGTCTAGGCCTGCATGAGTTGGATTATTCCACACAGCTGTGGCTCTGTCCCTAATCCTGGCAAAGGAGAAAGTTGGGAGAAGCTTCATCAGTTCTTGGGGCACTGAGGGCAGCTTGAGTCTCCACAGCTTATAGCACCAACTACATGCTTGTCTCTTACTACACAACCAGCAAGAGAGAAAGGGCAGGAAGCCCTAAACTAAAGAGAAAAACTACACCCAGAATAAATACTCTATTAAGCCAGATGCCAAGACACCAACAAAAAATTACAATCCATACCAAGAAACAGGAATATATGGCCCAGTTAAAGGAACAAGATAAGCCTCCAGATGACATAAAGGAGTTGAGACAACTAATCATAGATGTTCAAACAAATCTCCTTAATAAATTCAATGAGATGGCTAAAGAAATTAAGGATATTAAGAAGACATTGGATGAGTACAAAGAAGAATTTGAAAGCATACATAGAAAAACAGGAGATCTTATGGGAATGAAAGGTGCAATAAATGAAATTAAAAATACACTGTAATCATGTAATAGCAGATTTGAGGAGGCAGAAGAAAGCATTGGTGAGCTTGAAGAAATGGCCTCTGAAAGTGAACATACAAAAGAACAGATGAAGAAAAGATTGAAAAACTTGAACAAGGTCTCAGGGAACTAAACTACAGCAAGAGACGTGCAAACATACGTGCCATGGGTGTCCCAGAAGGAGAAGAGAAGGAAAAAGGAGCAGAAGGAATATCTGAAGAAATAATGGTAGAAAATTTCCCAACCCTATTGAAGGACATAGATACCCATATCCAAGAAGCACGACGTACTCCCATCTGAAAAAATCTGAATAGACCAACTCTGAGACACATACTAATAAGAATGTCAAATGCCAAAGACAAAGAGAGAATTCTGAGAGCAGCAAGAGAAAAACAATGCATAATATATAAGGGATACCCAATAAGATTAAGTGCTGATTTCTCATCAGAAACCATGGCAGCAAGAAGACAGTGGTATGATATATTTAAGATACTGCAAGAGAAAAACTTCCAGCCAAGGATCTTTTATCCAGCAAGATTGTCTTTCAAAAATGAGGGCGAGTTTAGAATATTCACAGATAAACAGAAACTGAGAGAGTTTGTAACCAAGACACATGCTTTGCAGGAAATACTGAAGGGTGTGCTACAGCCTGAAAAGAAAAGACAGGAGAGAGAGGCCTGGAAGAGAGTCTAGAAATGAAGATTATATCAATAAAAGTAACTGAAAGTGTCAAAAGAGTGGTGAAAATAAAATATGACAGATAAAACCCAAATATTTAGGAATAAATTTAACCAAAGATGTAAAGCACTTGTATTCAGAAAACTATAATTCATTGTTAAAAGAAATAAACAAAAAAGACCTAAATAATTGGAAGAACATTCCATGCTCACAGATTGGAAGACTAAATATCATTAAGATGTCAATTCTGTTCAAATTGGTATACAGATTCAATGCAATCCCGATAAAAATTCCACCAGTATTTTTTAAATAAATGGAAAACATGATTATCAAATTTATTTGGAAGGGTAAGGGTTCCTGAATAGCCAGAAACATCATAAAAAGGAAAAGCAAAGTTGGAGGACTTCATTTCTGGACTTCAAATCATATTACCAAGCTACAGTGGTAAAAACAGGATGGTACTGGCATAAAGACAAACACATAGACCAATAGAACTGAATTGATGGTTCAGAAACAGACCCTCACATCTACAGTCAAGTGATTTTTGACTAGCCTGTCAAACCCACCCAGCTCAGGCAGAACAGTCCATTCAACAAATGGTGCTGAGAAAACTGGATATCCATAGCAAAAGAAGGAAAGAGGACCCCTATCTCACACCTTATAAAAAAAATTAACTCAAAATGAATAAAAAACCTAAATATAAAAGCAAGAACCATAAAGCTTCTAGAAGAAAATGTAGGAAAATATCTTCAAGTAGGTGGTGGATTCTTAAATGAGATAAGAGGAGGACTGAGATGGACTACTGATATTGCATGTAGAAGTTTTAATTATCTTTTCTGTAAAAGTGTGGAAATGTACAGAGTTGATGGTGACACAGTATAGTGAGTAACAGCTGGTTTATAAATGAGGATGTGGCTGAAAATGGTAGTCTAGGGGTGTAAATGCCAATTGACAGAAAGCTAGAGAATAATCTAGGGACTAAATAGCACAGTAAACCCAGAGGTGGATGAGAAGAGTGGTTGATGGTTTAGATGCAAGAGTGTCTTTTGTGAGCTAGAGTAGATGTACATCACTATTACAGGGTGGTGGGAATGTGGAGAAGCATGGGAAAAATACAACTGGTATGCAAATATTCTCGCTGTCCTGATTTTGTGATAATCAGGGTAGGCTAAACATTCACTATATTAGAAAACATGCATGTGTCCCCAGACCTAGTTTTTCTCCCTAGGTCTGGTTTTTGGAATGCTGGTGATAAACTAAGCCTGATTTATTATATGACGATCCTGTATGGGAAAAGGCTGTAACTTTGGGTATCTTTGGTCAACCTTAAGAGATATAGCAGGGGTTTGGATGTGGCTCGGGTGGTTGGGCATCCATCTCCCATATGGAGGAACCTGGGTTCAACCCTCAGGACCGCCCGGTAAAAATTAAAAAAAGAAAAATATGGAAGGTGTGTGGGCCATCAGGCCCTGCGCGAGTGTGCCGCCCGGCCCCACGAGTGGGTGAGCCGTCAGGTCAGGCCCCGTCTGTAGGTGAGCCACCAGGCCCCGTGAGCGAGTGCGCCGCCAGGCCCTGCGAGCAGTTGCACCGCCAGGCCCTGTGTGCGGGTGTGCCGCCAGGTCCTGCGAGCGGGTGAGCCGTCAGGCCCCGTCCATGGGTGAGCCACCAGGCCCTGCGAGTGGGTGAGCCATGAGGCCCCATCTGTGGGTGAGCCGCCAGGCCTTATGTGTGGGTGCGCCGCCAGGCCCTGCGAGCAGGTGAGCCGCCAGGCCCCGCAAGCCACACAGCAAGATGATGACATAACAGGAGAGCGACACAAGGGAGGGCCAAGACGAGATGCACCAAAAAACCAGCAACTAAGGTGGCACAGGCGGTAGTAGGACGCCTCTCTCCCACATCGGAGGTTCCGAGGATCGAATCCTGTGAAGACAGGAGAAGAGAGGGCGGGAAACAGACACAGAGAGTTGCCCAGCAAATTGGACACAGAAACAGCAAAAATGGGGGGTGGGCAGTAAAAATGGGTAAAAGCAAATAAATAAATAAATCCTTAAAAAAATTACAGGGGAGGAAGATTTGGACTATAGTTAGTAGTAATACTTTGACGATGCTCTTCCATGATTTAACAGATGTTTCACAACAATGAAGGATGTTTGTGGGGGCGGGGGGGTGATGTGTGCGAGCCCTGTGTGATGTTATGCGTGTTTGTTTTGTAAGATCACGATGTTTACTGAACACTTATAGTTTATGTATATTTATGTATGAATGATATACTTCAATAAATTGTTTAAAAAAAAATACAACTGGAGTGACCTATGAACTGTGGTTAAGAGTAATAATGTAATATTCTTACATCTATGCCAAAGATGGACTGTGTTGATAATGGGGGAGTATGGAAAAAGGTCCAATTATTATGGACCTGATAATAATTGGATGGTATTATCTCATAATCTGTAACAAATGTTCCACCACAGTGTGGTGTGTTGATAGAGGGGTGTTGTTTGGGAATTCTGCACATGTACCTGATTGTTTTGTAAGTTTACAACTTCTGTCATAAAAATATATTTAAAAAATGATAATAGGGTGGGTTGGGAGAAAAATACACCAAATGTAACATAAGGACTATAATTAGCAGTAAGAGTTTGACAATATTCTTTCATAACTTGTAACAAATGTCTCACGACAATGCAAGATGTTGGTGGAGGGTTGATGTGTGGGACCCCTGTATGATGTTATGCATGTTTGCTTTGTAAGTTCACAACTTTTACTATACACTTATTGTTTACATATGTTCATGTATAAATGATATAAAAATATAATAATAGGGTCAGTTAGGGGAAAATACTTTGGTTAGTAGTAATGTTTTAACGATGCTCTTTTTAATCATGTTAAAAATATTTAACAATAATGCAAGGCATTGGTGGTAGGGTGAGGTATGACAGCACTGTATGATGTTATGTATGTTTGTTTTGTAAGGTCACAACTATTGCTATACACTTATTGTTTATGTGTGTGCATGCATGGATGAGTGATATACTTCAATTAAAAAATAAAAAAAATAAAGCAGCCCATGTAAGGAGGCTTTGCCTCCCTTTATTCCTTCCTGTGAAGGTGGTTTGGTTGAGGATATGGCGCTTGGAGCTGCTGCAGCCACATTTGGGCCACGAGGAGAAGCACTGCCCTGCCAAAGATGGCAGAGAGGAAGGATGAAAGAGAGCCAAGTTCTGGATTTAAGGGTTGAGCCATTGGGTCGAGGCTGGGTCTGCAAACACCTTGCATGTAACTTCTTGATAGGGGAGATGATGTGGAGCTCCTGTTGCTTAAACTACTTTTGGATGGTTTGCAGTTAATGCATCTTAAGACATACCCCTCTCCCGTATACTTTTAACACTAACGTTGCCAAGGAGCAAATAGAATTGTAAGCATTTCCCTAGATTCTGAAAGGTTTCTGGATGCAGAAGGAATTCTCAAAGACCCCCGGGAGGGTTGTTTACATGCCTGGGATTTCCTCTGCCCTTTGGCTCAGTTTTTGTTTTGCTCCCAATATTTAGAAGGAGGAGAATGAGGAGTTCTTTTCAACTTAAAACATAATTGGCATTTTAAATAATTGCCAACAATAATAATTGGCATTTTAAAGCTAATGTGAATTGCCTGCTTACTCTGCCAGGTGCTGTGCTTAATCTTTACTTTCAGTGTAATAGTAAATCCTCAAAATGGCATTCTGAAAGGGAAGCTATTAATATTTCCATGTTACAGATGAGAACACCAAATCTCAGAGAATGTAAGTAATCTGCCCCAGGTTTTGTAGCTGGTAAATTCCTAATGACAAAAAACATATTGTGAGGTCAATGGTGTTTTTAAATAAATCTATACTTTCTTAACCACAACTTCAACACACAGAAAATAATCGCATGAATGTGTGAGATGGTTTTCTTCTTTAATTGTAAAGAATTGCAATTAAAGAATACATAATGCCCTTGGTTTCTTTCCTTCAAGCTGTGGTTCTCTTGGGAGCCAGAGCCCCTGGGTTGGGCATGAGCAGTTAGGGGAGTGTGGGAAGCTATCCTCTAGTCATGGTCACCTGCACAAGCTGGAAGCCCAGAGAGGTTGCTCGAACTGCCCCTGGTCACACAGCAAAGTTGGGGAGTGTCTGTGAGGACTGGGGAGTCCTAACTCTAGATAGAATCCCAACAACTAGATGATGTCTATATATTTCATATTTTAACTGATTTTTGGTTACTCCAAGCCACCAGGCTAATTTTCCTTTCAAAAACAATCTTTTTTTCCATATGAAGAGAGGAATAGAATAAGTAACTTCTTTTAAGCACTTGTTATGTGCCAGGCACTGAGCTAAGTACTGGAAATGCATTATCTTACTTAAACCTCACAACCACCCTGTTTGCTAACTTACAAATTGAAGAGAGCTTGGGTTTTTAAGTCAGACCTGGCATCAAGACTCAGCTCCACCAGTTGTTAGCTGTGTGCCTTTGGGCTAGTTGATTAGCCTCTCTGAACCTTAACATGTTCATCTGTAGAGTGGGTGTGATATATTGATATAAGTCCTGTGGGACTAGATAGAGTATGGGTGTTGCATCCTGCTTGCTTTCTTTCATTTCTATTGTTTCCTTCAAGGTCTGCTAACTGGAAAAAAATTTTTTTTAATGAGCACCTCTTCTGCAAGATGTTGAGAAGAATGAGAAAAGAAAGGCTTGTGTCCCCAACTCAAAGTCCCATGCCTTGCCACATTGCCAGGTGCCTTTCTCTGTGTCTTTGCTTAGGATAGACGCAGAAACGGTCTCTGTGGCCAAAATTTCAACAACAATTAGAATGAAGAAGGGGAAAATGTTAATGGGGTTGAACGAGCAGCCCCTGCCCTCTGTCCTGTGGGTTGGAGGCGGCCCTAGGTGCCCGGAACTCTCCGGCCTCTGGTTGGTGACCAGAGGGGTATGGGGCCGGGGCCTGGGCCACAGCGAGGACAGAGCTGAGAGGCGCACACCGTCTGCTCCCCCTTCCAGCCTCACCTGGTTGCCAGCTGGGAGAGTGATGCTGTCATGCCTTCTAAAAATAACTGTGATGACCAGCAGAGCCAGGGGACTTTAATCTAGTTAGGGGAACTGAAGTCTCCACCTGTGGTTCAGGGAGGCAGGGCTTTCGGGGGCCACAGCCAGGCCCTGGAAGCAGGAGTAAAATGGTAGGATTGGGGTCCCACTTTGGGTGTGGGCTAGCTTCCTGCTGAGCCCTCGTCTTGGGTGTCTGCCTATGTCATGGGAGATGCAGTTACTCAGAAGAGGCTTCTGCTGGGCCGGCCCATTTGCTGGCTTCCAGCAGATTCCACTGGCCGGTGTCTGAGCTCTGCTTTGCACCTTTGTCCTGGTGTTGGCTGAGAGCACAGTGCTCGTTGCAGTGGGGCGGACACCACGCCAGGGAGCCAGGGCAGGGCAAAGGAACCAGTGCGTGCTTGTCCTCCCCTGAATGACTGATTACTGTTCCGGGCTCTGCGGTGAGTGCCTCCTCTGTGACATCAGCGGGGACACCGTTGCCCTTTCATCCTGTCATTCCAAGACTCATCAGGAGCTGCCCCCAGCCACGCTCAGGACCCACTGCTCTGATCCACAGGACAAGGCCCTTCTTCCCACGTCTCCACAGCCATGTTTCCCTCCCTTCGTCACTGCCTCCTGCCTTGACACTCCCTCTGTCGTCAATTAGATGGAGGACCTGAGTTTGGAGGCTTCTTCTGGATTTGGGGAGAGGTTTTAGCTTCTTTGTGGCTGCATCTCACTAAGCAACTGCCCTGAAAGTCAGCTCCAGCTGGTATTTCCCATGGCCCCAGTCCTGCCACCCCAGCCTTGGGTTCCCCCCACGCTGTGACAACAACACAGACTGGGGAGATAGACAGACAGCACAAGATGCTGAAGTGAGGCCACCCATCCAACCCTCATGTTCCTCACCAGTCAAATGAGATACAGATCTCATTTCACAAATGCAGTTCTGAAAGATACGTAACTTTATTTTTCCATAAGAATTTAATTTATATTTTGAGTCCCTATTCTGCGTGGTGGCAGAAATATACTCAAATAATTTGGGAATTAGGGGTTTCTTGCCCATTCCCCAGGTTTGCATTTATGTTTGGGGGGACTTATCTAGAAACAACAGCAGGCCAGGGGCCCAGTCATTAGATCACCGGCTGAGCAGTCCTCTGTGGGTCTCTGTGGTTTGTCCATGCAGTTGCCAGGAATAGTCTCCTGCCTGGAGGGTCCCTCCTCCCAGCTCTCTCTCTCCTCCTTCTCGGCCATTTTTGGGAGCACAGATTTCATTCTCTGACATGATCTAAGGCTTTGTCTCCTGTTAGTGGTATTTTGAGAAATGTTTAACAGCCAGCACTGGGGCAGGGGCCGAGAAAGGGAAGCCCTTATTTGTAGCGTTTGCCAATCTCCAGTATATAAATACTCCTGCCACGGCTGATTTTAAGTAACTCCTGATTTAACAATCAGCTCATAAAATTCCTGAAAATATAACCATCTGCTCTAGAAAGCTGGCCCCAGCACACCAGCTCTCTGCAGATGCCCTGCTGCCCCGCAGCTCCTCCTAGCCGGTAAGACAAAGGCGTCCTTGCTCTCACATCCCAGAAGTGTACCTGAGATTTTTCCACCTGCTCAGGCTCAGCCCAACGAGCAGGGCAGTGGGCCCCATTCTCAGGGCCCCCCTGGCATCTACCCTGTCTCTTATTGCTTCTCTGACTCCTTCTCCCAGCCTGCGGAACATTTTGAGTTGGAGACGTGACTTCTATTACTCATTCTGACTCTCCAGCTTGAATGATTCCCATTGCCAAAGGGCCTCGGGTCGGGAACTGGCTCTTTTCTCTGCTCTCTGGGGTCACGTTCCTCTCTTAAAACAGTTAACACAAAATGACCTACCCTACTGAAAGGAGAAAAGAGCCAAGGGAGAAAAGTAAATACCAAAGAAAAGAGTCATTAATATTTCAAAAGCATGCTTTCACAGAAATACCTTCCCAGGATGTTGGGAGGAATAAATGAGGAAAGATTTGTGAAGAGCTTAAGGCAGGGTATGGCACCGACAAGTCACTTCATGACATCGGTCCTCCTTCTTTTTCCCCTACAGGGGAGGTTAGTTAGCAATAGCCACTGGCTTGCATTGCTCTGAGTCCAGAAAGGCTTCTGTGAGGTAGCATCCAGCCCAGGCTCCCTCCCCTTTCCCCTTGAGAATGTGGCACAATCATGGAATCTTGACTTAGTCAAGAAAGAAGCACCCAACTTTGCAAATAATTTGCAGATCTTGTACATGCAAATTTCAGTTGAAGTAAAGAGTAAATGACAACACTTTGGAGGTGTTAGAAACATTTCCATTGTTTGAGACCCCAGTGTAGCAATCACCAGCTCCCCAGGGTGAAAGGCCTATTAAAGATGGGTGCTATCCTATCTGCCCATTTCCAAGGACTTGCCATCATTTTGCGTCCTGTTCGAGTTAGCTATGTTTTATTTTATTTCAGCTTCCCTGTTTCACGAGCATCCCTTGAGGACCGGCCTAGCCCAGAATCTTGTTTGTGGTCAGAAAACGGTTGTGGAATTATTTTCTTGATG
>JAQZBX010062174.1:0-16950 GCA_029593785.1 Cabassous unicinctus
GAGGCACAGAGAAAGTAAAACAAAGAAATGAAACAAAACTTGCCCAAGTTCACGAAGTAAGTCATGGAGCCAAAGTTCAATCAGTCTCACAATAGAAACTGAGATCCCTTTAACTAATGAAATCCTTAATATTGCTTCCTACCTGGCTGGGGGAAAAATTGCACATTCATTTGTGATTTAATTTGAAATACATTCTGACACAATGGGGGAATGTTATATATAAATATATACATATTTCTTTGCCTTCAGTTGGTGAGAAAAAATTTATAGTATTCTTGAGGTCTGCAAAATCAGATCTAGGATTAGACTTAACCATTCCAGTGATTTCACCATTGCTGTTATCCAGCTACCAATCACTATGATTTTCTTGTAGTTAGGTTTTTTGTTTGTTTGTTTGTTTTTTGAGTGATCGGGGCCTGGGAATGAATCTGGACCTCATTTGTGGGAAGCTGGCCCTCAACCAATGAGCCACATTGGCTTCACTGTGTTGGTTTTCTTTTTTGTTTGTTTTGCTTGTTGTTTATTTTTGCTTTTTCAGGAGGCACCGGGAACTGAACTCAGGACTGCCCATGTGGGAGGCGGGAGCTCAACTGCTTGAGCCACATCCACTCCCCTTTATTTAGTTTTTGGAAAACACTAAAAACACCATCTTTTATATCCTTTTTACGGGTGTTGAGTTTTCCTTGCTAACACACAATCAGATCTGACTGTCCAAATAAAAATTCTCCTACTGCTGATCTTTGAAAATTTAATAAGGGTGAAAAACACAGACAGCAACAGACAAATACTGTTGAACCAAATATTAGGTATGATCCATTAACATGTTTGTAATCTCTTTTCACATGTAGAATCTCTAGAGTCTCAATTCATCTTTGTATTTCTTCTACCACCTATCATGTCATCAACATAATTGATTTCTCTTTGTATATAACCTGTTAAACTTTCAAACTCCAAATTTTTTCTGTTTAGGAAATTCATCTTTCTAACTATTAATACACATCTTTTAAATAAAGCAGCGTTGTTTGGGCAGATTATCTGTGGTTTTCTTGTTTCTCCTCCTATCCTCTGTTCTTCTTTGCCATTACTTCACAATGATCCTGCAGTATATTTGGAATACTCAAAACATGTTCTTTATTCCCCTCCCCAGAACCATGAGGAAAATATTCAAATAATACACAGCAACACACTAAGAAGCATATATACAACATAAAAGTTGGGTGTTTTATCATGTCACCTTCCTTCTTGGTATTCTTTTTTTTCCAAAAAATTTTTCAAAAATAATTGAGGGTGAAAGAGAAGGTTAAAAATAATTTGTAATTCTAGTGGATCTTAATATTTAAATATTAGTTGAAAACTAAGTTTATGTCAATTTCAGAAAAATTCCACAGATATTTAGAAAGAGAAGACAAATGTTAAGAAGAATTGATTCATTACAGATAATATATGTAAGTAGAGTAGCAGACTGTAACATATTTACCTCACATTTTTGAGAGCAAAGCAACACCCATCCACCAGTTCACTTACAAGTACTAAGAGTAATGCAATTGATTTAGAGTTTCTTTTGCATTTATTTGGCCACTTTATTTTTAGCTTTATAGCTGCATAATCACCACGTCTATTACTGTGCATACTTGAGAAACTTTGTAATTAAAAATGCAAAATAAAAAATACTTTGACTATTTTCTTTCCTGTGATTTGATGTCACCTGTATTCCCTTTTTTTTACATTAGAGAACTTGTGAGTTTGCAAAACAGTCATGAATGAAATACAGGATTCCTCTGCTCCACTCCACCACCAATACCCTGCATTAGAGTAGAACGTCCATTACCTTTGATGATAGCACTTTCTAAATAATTGTACCATTTTTAACAGTATTTACATTTGTTTCAATTGGTTAAAGATTATTAAATAATTTTATCACCCATTATTTACATTAATTGTATTTTTCCTATATACCACCTTATTATTAACATCTTATATCATATTTCTTAAAGGCTCACAAATATATTCCTTTAAAGTAGTAATTTTTCATTTGTGACATAAATGATAAATTGGTGGATGAAGAATTTAAGCCAATTAATTAATATGAATGCCTGTTGTGAATGGTGAGTTGAACAATAGCAAAGTGGATATTATTGACTTAGATTTTAGTAGAATTTAAAGGAAATTCTGTTCATACCTAGCAGATTGATCTTCAACTATAACTCAATGAGATTATATGTTTTCTCAAGTTTTTCACGATTTCTATTTACCTGTGTGTGCTTAAATCCAAATGGTCATGTCAAGTTGACATTGAGAAACTCTTCCATTGGAAAATGATCCCCATACAGGTAACATGAAACCTGGGGAATGGGGCTGGGGAGGAGGACACATCTGTGAAAAGGGTGGTATCTTTTATACTGTAAAACACAAGACCTTAGAGATGAATTTACCAACTCTTTAACAGATTTTGCATTCTGTACATAAATATATTGCAAGGCAGTATACCCAATTTTAGACAAATTTGGTTGTTATTGTTCTTTAATTTTTTATTAATCCAATTGTTAATACCATGAAATTTTTATTAATTAGCCTAAGACTCTGCAGTCATGTAGTCATCTAAGCCAGTTTGGTTTATAGGTTTCTTCTTCAATGTAAAAAGGGCAAATTTTCTTTCCAAGTGGAGTGGGTAGAGATTATGGATCACCTTTGTGGGTAAAAGTCTGTTTATTTTCGCCATAGCAATGACGTTAACGTTCTTGCCTGCTCTAGGTCTTTCCTAATCACCACCTAGTGATAATTATGGGTAGAGTCCACCAAATGTTTGTTGAACAAAGTATAATTCTGAAAGTTAAAATTAGGATATTAGCAATCATCATTTGCCCTAGAGATTAGTTTAGCCCTCAGAGAACAAAATGTAAATCCCATCTTCAACATATCTATTGTCTTGCTGAAAAGATATATCAATTTTTTACAAAATTGCTCACAATTCTAAAGAACATGAATGTTCAGTGAGGTTGATGGAATCTGTTATATATTTTTTATAATTTTAATCCTAAGGAAATGCTAGTTAAACTAACTTTCACAGATTTCTTTCCCATAGAACTTCTCATTGTTTGACTTTATTACAGTAGACTGTGTGTCTCTAAGATTGGCTATGGTATAGAGATTTCCCATTATTATATGATGAAGGAACTCTTGTCTTTTCTCCATAATTCCTATTACCATCATGCGATACACTAGTTTTTTCTTAGGAATATAAATTGATAAATATTGTTCTAGAAAATGATTCATATTATGCAATCTATATTTGAAAATAACTTTTCAAAATATCTAAGAAGTTTTCCCTGATTCCAATAGTTCCCCAGAGTTGACTCAATAATTTCCTAATTTATATGTACATTGTAACTATGTAATAATACACCACCCATTTTGAAAGTATTTATTTACATTAATTCCTGTGCAAATGCTGATATTAAAACCCTTCTTTTATTCATATTTAAGTCTCCAGAACAAAGCTATGGATAATATCTAGTGGATTATAAATATATGTTAGATTTGGTGGGGAGCCCCTATCCAAGGAATATGCCTAATGAAATGAATTTAAATAGGTAGTTCATCCTTTTATAGTTGACTTTGATGGCTATTTTTTAATCATTTCACCAATTTTCAATTAAATTAGTGCAAGAATGAGATTAGATTAGATGACATTTAAGGCTGATGAATTGTTTGGTTCACTAGCTTCCATCTCCAATGCAGGAAGATTAAAAAAGGGACAAAAGGGACAAGAGGTAAAAGAATTTTTCTGAGTTCTGTTAAAAAGAGATCTATAACCCTCCTTAAATATCTTTATTTATAAAATATAAAAATAGCAAAGAGCATTGGCAACAAAGGATGATTAAGATCTAGTCTTGGACATTGGACCAAAGAAATATTTATTGTTATCATATTTCAATTAAGATACTTTGTATAACTGCTATATAATAGTGTCTGTGTGTTAATTAATCTAAATTGCCTTTAGAGAGCCAGTTACCTAGCAGGTTCACACACTGGAAATATTCTCTGAAAAGAATGACAAAGTGCAGCCATGGATATTTAATAAAGATGACAGTGGCAGGAAACATGGATAAAGATATAAATTAATAAAGGAAAAATATTTTTTCACTTATTTCCTTTTAGATATCACAATGTTTTTTAAAGCTAATATCTGTTTAGAACTGTGAAAATGCTCAGTTTCACTGATGTGACAGAGTTTATTCTTTTGGGATTAACCAGTCATCAGGAATGGCAATTTCTCTTCTTCATCATTTTTCTCATGGTCTATATTATCAACATTGCCGGCAATATTGGTATGATAATGTTAATTAAGGTCAGTCCACAACTTCATAACCCCATGTACTCTTTCTTCAGTCATTTGTCATTCATTGATGTTTGTTTTTCTTCCAAAGTCACCCCTAAAATGCTGGAAAACTTGTCATCAGAGACCAAAACTACTTATTCTGCCAGTCATTTAGCACAGTGTTTTTTCTTCATTGCCCTTGTCCATGTAGAGGTCTTCATCCTTTCTGTGATGATCTTCAATAGATACATGGCAATCGGTAACCTTCTGCTCTATGGCAATAAAATGTCAAGGGTCATCTGTATTTGACTGATATCTTTCCCTTACATATATGGTTTTCTGATTAGTCTGGCAGCAACACTATGGACATACGGCTTGTACTTCTGCAGGAAAATTGAAATCAACCAATTCTGTGCAAACCCACCTCTCATAAGAATGGCCTGTGCTGGGATCTTTGTAAAAGAATATACAATGATCATACTTGCAGGCATTAACTTCACATATTCCATGAATGTAGTTACCATCCCTTATCTGTTTATTCTCATTGCCATCCTACGGATGAGCTCAGCAGAAAGGAGGTAGAAGGCCTTCTTCACCTGTAGGTCCATCTGACAGCTGTTGTCATATTTTATGGGACTCTTATCTTCATGTTTCTCAGAAGACGTGCTGAGGAATCTGTGAAGCAGGGAAAAATGGTGGCTGTGTTTTATACCACTGTGATTCCCATGCTGAGTCCCATGATCTACAGTTGAGGAACAAAGATGTGAAAGAGGCCATGAGCAAAGTGATCAGCAAAACATGTTGAACAAAACAAAATTGAGTTAATTTTGCCTTCTATGCTTCAATAATATTTGCTTGTCAACAGATTCTTGTCTAGGACATAGGATAGTTATGCTAAAGACTTGTGTTTTGAAAGAGATACTCAAATTGAGAGAAAAATTAGTAGATTGACTCATTCTTGCTGATGTAAGTAGTATTGGTTAATTAATATCACTAAATAGTACAATTAAACATGTTTAAAATGGGAAAGTTTGAGTTGCATAAATATTACAACAATAAAAAGTAAAAAAAAAAAGATAATTGAAAAGATGTTCAAATACTAAGCTAAAATCAAAAACTATTTTTCTTATTTAAAATGTAGTGGATGAATTTTAGAAGTAGTTATAAATTTGCCTATTTAGAGAGTAATTTGTGGTAGAAAAATTAACATATTTAATTATGTTTCATAATATGATATAAAAAATGATAGTCTATTAGCTATAAAATTGCTTAATATTTCTTTCATTGTGGGGTGAGGTAGAGCTCTTCAGAGATTTCCGCTTTCAGAATAGCAAAATATACATTTAATTATTTTTCCATGTCTTGATGTTTCCTAAGAGACATACCATGTCAAGTTTGTCTCTTTACAGATTGCAGTACCTACAATGTTTTAACCATAAGGATGCTGGATTGTGCATTTTCTCACCTGCTCTAGCCAAACTGGTTTTGACATACAAGCTGATGGAATAGCAGGTAGAATTAGTAGATATGTGTGGCATTATAAAAGCTTGGCTTTGCAGGCTCTGCTTAACAAATTAAATTGATATTTAGTTCAGAATGTGTTGCACATCCAGAAATAAGACATGGTTCCTAATTTTTATGGTTATTTTTATATTTGAAAGAAAAAATATTTGTTGTGAACAGTAATTTCCTGACATGATAATATTAATATAGTTTTCCATCCCTTGTACCTAATTTCTTAAAGAACTATCTTGAGGCAACACTACAGTTCCTTAAAGTCTATATGACCTCAGGCAAATCAATCAATCAGTAAATCAATCAATCACCTTTGGTTTTGGTAAAGACAATAAATAGCTAATGAAATGTAATTATCACATTTATAATTGCACAATAAATAATTGCAAATTTTTTTTCAATGTTGCAAATATAAATCAAGATTGGTGCAATGTGAGAAGAACCATTCTTCTTCACCCTTTGTTGAATTTTTATTTTCCTCAAGGAAAACCAGAAACATATGCTCTCATTTCCACTCACACACATATACATATAGCAAAGACAACCTTTTGAAAACCATTTGTAAATGCAGATGAATTGCTAATTTAGATTAAATTGCAATATTACTGTGTCTTTAGTTGCAAAAATTAAAACCCTTAAGGACTTTAAGCAAGTTCTAAGCTCTGCAATTCAGGTTAATGCAACACAAGCACTTTATTTTAATCCCTATTTGAAAAGAAGATGAAGACTTTATCCTTGTGTTTATTCGTTAACTCAGTATTTTACTATGTAAAGTTATATTTCTGATATAGTTTCATATTTTTATCCATAGTGTATTCAAATCTATGTAAGAATGAGCTCATTATAAAGAGCATTTACAAAATTCTTCATTTCTTATTTTTTCTCCTTTCACTGTTCTTTACACCTAAAGACCATTGATTTTCACATTGTTGTTTTAAAATATGTATGAAAAGATTGGGTAATATTGAGTCAGTAAGAATTTTAGACCAGTGATTGTTCCTCACTGTTTTTCTCCAGGAGGAATGCTCAAATTCTTAATACGAATGAGTCTGTATTTTTAAATTTGATATTCTATCTTCCTGAATGTCTAGATTGATGATATAATGTGTAATAAGTAATAAAAAGTACTTAGTCATCTGTTCTGAGGTTGTTGGACTCACTTAACTTTGGAGAGAATGGGGAAGCAATGGTCTCCTATTTCTGTAGCCCAGCCTGCATTGGGGAGAATCATGCAAAGCTCAGCTAGTCAGTCAGGGACAAACTATCAAAAGGATAACTTTCTTCTATCTGGAAGGGCAATCAAACTGAATTTTAAATAAAAATAACTGGAATAATAGGACAGATTTACTGAAGAGCCTGCTGTATGAGTTGGTTAAGTTTATAACACAAGAGCCAGCTTATTGGTTTGCATCACAATCCTATCAATCCTGCCTGACTCAGGGAGGTTCTGGATCGCTCAGTACTTCAGTTTCCTAGTTTGTCAAAAGGAGATGTTAATAGAACCTGTTTCATAGCACCTTTGCTTGCAAAGGGCTTAGAATGCAGTCAGTAAGTTAGCTATTCTTCATATTATAAAGCTGCTGTTACTGCTACTAGAAAAACTATTTCTTAAAGTATTGGAATTTTTAATGTATTGTATCAAGCTGATCTAAAGATAAGGAAGCTTTGAAAATTGTATTTATGATTATTCCTGAATATCTGTTTTTTATATGTATATGATGACTATGCTAGGTAGCATAAGGGATTCCAAGGTGAATGAGAAAAACTCTACTACCAGAGAGCTAACGATTATTTGTAAAGGAAAAGAAACTCACACACAACACAGGAACTGAGACAAAATTATAGAATGGGCTGGAACACTGATCTTCTTTTATGGGAGATACTATTAGCTTGTATTTCTAAGATGCTTAATATTTCATATAATATTTTATACTTAAAACTATATAGTAGTACCATTAACTCAAGTCAAGCTCTATCAATTAGAGAATCATGGGTTCATACTAACAAGGTCAGGAGCTCTATTTCCATAGTCTATAGCTCTCATCTGGCTATTTCCACAATTGAACCAAAACAGATAAGCTACATTAATGGAAATCTGTAATAAGGAGAAACTTCGATCAGAATTAAAACTTCAGTGCTTTTAATGTTATATACCCAATTCATTTTAAACATAGTATGTTTATTTTTCATATTAAGCATTTTAAGGATAAGAGAGTAGTTCATAGAGATTAACTTCCCCAGTGTACCCTGCTACTAAGTGAAGGATCCATGATATGATCATAAAGTTCATAAACTTTTTAACACACAGAGGAATCTTTCTAGCAATGCTCTTTTTGAACATGCCAGGCTAACATTTCCTCTTTAAAATTTTCCCCTTTCTTCCCCCATATTTCTACATAGCTGGCTACTTCACACCAGCTCAAAAGCTACCTCTTTGGAGAAAGCTACCATCTTCTCCCTTTTGTTTCCTATCTTATTAACATGCTAAACCTTTGTCACATGTGTTCCTACTTTAGAAAATATCTCATTTGTTTACTTGTTTATTTCTCTTCAATAAGAATGAATTATGATGATAGCTGGAATGTGAGCTGTTCACCCTCACATTTCCAGAATTCAGAATAGTTTGGAATACAACCTAAAAAATATATTTGACATATGTTAGTTGTCCTTGATATTTATAGAATAAGTGAATGAAACCAATTATAAACAAAGGCCCATTTATATATCACGGAGTGTTAAGCACTCAAACACTATTAAGCTAAAATTCCCAGGATGGTACTAATCCTACAGATACTTCCTTAAGCACTCAAGACACACTTTTACTTCTTACAAGAAGCCAAGTGGGGAAAATAATGTTTGGGGATATTTTCTTTGTAATGACATTAAATTGGGGTTTGAATGGTTAGGGGTGGTATTGTTTCTGAAAGCTAGTGGAGACTGAAATGAGCCACTGTAATTAATAAAACACATCACTGATGTGTTACCTCAGGATATTTATCTCTTGTTAACATTTTGATAGTGATGCTCAGCGATTGATACACTTGTAGTTTACTTTTCTGAGACAACTAAAAAAGAAAGAGTCTATGCTGTTAATTCCCTCTTACCTCATCCCTGTAGGTGGTTGCAATCAAATCAGAATAATGTGTGGCAAAGTAAGATAAAATATAAGGCAGAATCCCATATTTTGAAAGCATATGATAAATAGTTTGGCATAGGGTAGGATAATTATGTCAGTAACTAGACTGTAAGGCCAATATATTAGTTCATTATCCCATAAAATTACAAAGGAAGAGTTTACCTTCAGAGGCATGTAAAAATGGGTAACATCCCATGTATTTGCATTTTTGTTGACATTGAGAGTCACTATGATACATGGAAACAGCACTGAGTGGAGTGTCAAAAAACTTCCCTTGTTTCCTTCCCTGTTTCTTCCTAATTAGCTAGCTGAACTTAGGTTTATATTTTAACCATTTCTGGGTCTCAGGTTTCTTTTCTATCAAATAATATATTGGAATTGGTTTAGACATTTTCTTGCAACTCTCAGTCTGACTTTTTCATGTTTATGCTCTCTGATTTTAAGGTATGCCTATCATAATAATCTAGCTATTCCTAATTCTAGTACTATATATTTTAGTAATGAGTGTAATCTGTTTTTCAGATAAGAAACTGAAAAAAGACAAATGGTAATTGTACCATTTCTCTCTTGAATGTTATGCATAATCTACATTGTTTTCTAAATGATTTGAATTAGAATAAGTATAAATGTGACTGAAATATTTCAGCAATGAAAAAAAAATCTCTTCATGTTTTGTCTTTCTCCATAGGCAATACAGACTGTGTCTATGTCAGGCAATGCCTAATTTCACAGATGTGGCAGAATTCTACTGGGGTTGTCCAGTCACCAGGAAATACAGGTTCTCTTTTTTTGTGGTCTTCCTAGTAGTTCAACTGGTCACACTGTTAGGGAACACTGGGATGATCATTTTGATCAGCATCAGTCCCCAGTTTAAGGGAACCATGTACTTTTCCTTGAGTCATTTGTCTTCTGTAGATGTGTGGTTCTCATCCAATGTGACCCACAAAATGCTGGAAAACTCATTATCAAAGAAAAAAAACCATTTCCTTTGTGGGATGTTTGGTGCAATGTTACTTTTTCATTGCCCTTGTCCTTGTGGAAGTCTCCATCTTGGCAGTGATGAGCTTTGATCACTATATGGCCACCTGCAGCCCTTTGCTTTATGTCAGCAAAATGTCTAGGACTGTCTGTGTTCGACTCATATCAGCGCCTTATATCTATGGATGCTCCGTTAGTCTAATATGTACATTGTGGATGTATGGCTTGTACTTCTGTGGGAATTTTGAAATCAACCACTTCTATTGTGCAGATTTTCCTCTCATCAAGATTGCCTGTGGAGGAGTCCACATTGAAGAACACACGATGATTGTCATTGCTGCCATTAATGTCACATATTCCCTTGCAGTGGCCTAATCTCCTATACCCTCATTATAGTAGCTGTGCTATGTATGCGCTTTGCTGATGGGAGGAAGAAGACTTCTCCACATGTGGGTCCCAATTGACAGCTGTCACCATGTTTTATGGGACCCTCATATTTATGTATCTTGGGCAGCCGACTAAGGAGTCTGTGGAGCAGGGGGAAAATGGTGGCTGTGTTTTATACCACAGTGATTCCCATGCTAAATCCCATGATCAACAGTCTAATGAACAAGGATGTGAAAGAGGCAGTCAAAAACAGCAATCATCAAGACAAACATGGGGCAGTGAAACTGCAATATTTATTATTGTGGTATATTGGTAAATATTATTAATGAGAAGGTACAATAGCCCTTTTTCACAAAGGATTTTCTATAGACAACTCTTTCTTACACTAATAGGTTCAGCCTAACACAATGATGCCTTATACCAAGAATGGACTCTAATGACTCAGCAAGCTTTTTTCTACATATGCAATGATTTTATTACACCTGACATTTTTTTAATAGTTTTAATAAAACTAGTGCCTTAATACAATCATAGCACTTGTCCTCTATATACAGTGTTTGTTAGCAAACAATGTTTGTGTTGTAATTATCTGTTTTTCCCACCCTTTGACCTTGTTCATCATTTGTTTTCTGTGTCTAACTGATTATACTTATATTTAATTATCACACTGATCCCAGCAATGCAAGGGTATTGGTGTGGAGCAGAAAAAATAACTTATTTATGCTAACATAATATAGTTATGTTTAAATGCAGGTCTGAGCTGGTAATGAAATGGACTTTGTGGAATATCCTTGTCCCGTGTAACCCCCATCCCCTGGTTTTTATTGGGATAGTTTAGAATAAGGGATCTAGGTCAGAATGCCTGGGTTGAGCCTTTGTTTTTCCACTTCTTAACTATTTATCCATTTAAACTTTTTATTTAAGTTCTCTGATGCTAAGTTTTGTTATCTGCAAAATGGAGATGAGATTATTATCTTCTTTAGAAGGTTTTTATGAGGAATGAATGTAAATAAAATACTACTTGGCACATAGCTAGTTCACAGGAAATTCTGGGCATCATTTGTATTATTCATGTATCCATTTTTCCTCCCTACACAAGTATATATGTAGTATTTAAAGTAAGAGTCACTCTACTTCATCCAATCTACTGATAATCACATTTGTTTTGTTGAGTAAATTATACTGAGGGCTCTTTCTTTCTTGTCAATTTTATCTCTTTTATTTAATGCCATGACCTCCATTTCTATGAAAGTGTAATCAGATAAGATATATATGAAGTAATGCTGAATTAAAGTAAAGATGGTCAGGTTTGCCTTACTTTGCAGAGTCTTATATCATTACTCTACTGATCATAAGTGCCTGTGCTTTACTTTTTGTTTGAGATCTCCTAGAGCTTGTGTTCAAGTTCAATTCTAATTATCTCTAACCCAGTCAATCCAAGTAGAGAGTGGATAAATTTACAGATTCCTGAAAGGTGATATTTGAAATCTGTATTATTTCATGACACTGATTTTTTTTCTGGACCTTTCTTTTACAATCATTATGGGAAGGAAACCAACATTTTTATATTCTTCATCTTTGATAATTACCATTTGGAGCTTTCAAATTTTATGAAAGACCCTCACAACAATGCTGTTATAGTTTCTGGTCATAGACATAAATCTTTTTAAGATAATTCTCTTGGTAAGTGGCAGAGTCAGGATGAAATCCATGTAAATCTTATTGCAATGTTTTATATGCTTCCTACATTAGTCAATAAACTGTAACTGAAGGATGGAATCAGGTTTGATTCCTGAGCATTGTGAGCACCACTTACCCAGAATTTAATAATGTTAAAGCTACTGTAAATCTTTTGTCCACTACTCAGAGATGTTTTTTGAGAAGTTTATGTGAATGAACTCAGAGATATTACCCAAAAACGTTTTGCCAGCAAGTGATAGAAATGAAATTTGAACTCAAGACCATCAGACTTCAAATGCTAGCTTTTTTCTATACTGCTATGATTTTATATATTGAAATACAGACATGTTCTGATTACTAGTCATGCCTAAGTATGACTCTTGGACTTTTTGGTGAGGTGAGGGCAAAAATGAAAGAAAGAATTTAAAAAGTAGTATCAAATCAGGGGATGAAAGTGGTTATATGTAACCCTGAAACACACTGTCAACATGTCTTCATTTTTTCTACTATCAACATGTCTGCATTTACTGGGTCACTAGAACCATTCTAATATCTGTTACATTACATAGTTCATAGAGGAGCAGTCATATCATTCAGCAAATTGATTAAATAAGAATCCATTCATCCTTCTACTTTTCTTATAAAATAGTTGTTTCACCTTAAAGCCATCGGCACTACTGCAGGTCTCTTACTAAAAACAAATGTAATTGGAAAAGAGATGTTTTAAAATAAACCTAGAGTGCTAGGTTATGAAACTCAATACAATAGACTATAAACACATTTCACAAGGAATAAGTAGTTGGGCCTGGGAAACCACAGGAAGAAAGATAGCCAACCTGTTTCTCTCTCTGAGTCCACATGGGTTTCTCTTGCCTGAGTTTCTTTCTTTTTCTTTTTCTATTGACCAGGTTTCTTTTTCCCAGAGCATAGAGAAGTCTTCAATGGAAGCCTCAGCTCCAGATTTCATTTAACCTAAGATTAATCAATTCCTAGGAAGTCCTGCTACATTCTATAATAGTGTGGAAAAATCCCTAGAGTACATGGGCAGTGCCTATCAAAGGAGGACAGAGCAATATGCCAGGCACTTGCTACTGATGTTTGTAATTATGAATCTTATTCTTGTGAAATTGAAACTTAGCCTAGTAATATATATTGCCTTAAAGTTACCTCCTGAAAGCCTCCTTGTTGCTCAAATGTGGCCTCTCTCTAAGCCAAACTCAGCATATAAACTCATTACCTTACCTCCTGCATGGGACATGACTCCCGGGGATGTTCCTCCCTGGTATCAAGTGGTTATGACCAAGCGCCAACTAATGGTGGATTTGGAAAAAGACATAGAACAAAAGGGGGAAACATTAAATACAAATAAGTTTTTATGATTAAGAGATTCAAAGTTTGTCAGGAGGTCATTCCAGAGGTTATTTTTGTGCACATCTCAGGAGGATCTCACGGACTGCCACCGTTAATAGTGTCTCAAGAATCTAGACACTATAGACAGGTCAGACAACTCCAGGAAATTGGCACACTGTCAGGGAACCTTACCTTAGAATATATGATAACCTGTCTCTCCAGTGTATCAGAGTTCGACTCATTTATAATTTTACTACACATGGTTCTTCTGCCTCTTTTATATGAATCCATACTTAGCATTATACCCATTAAATATAAGTCCCAGAGACTTAAATTTTCATTCATATGCTGGTTGAGCCCAGGATCTCAGCAGAGTTGCAGCCAAAAGCTTCTTTCCAGTTCATCGGATTCACCTAGGAAAACTAAGAAAAGGATGATGATGGGCCACACCCATCCCCCAAAACAGAGAGAATCTTTAACTGCAAACAAGACATTTCCATCCATCTGCCCATAAGATCTAGGCTCCCTCTTAATCGGAAGCAGAATGGGCATCACTATACCAAAATCATCATGATTGAGGAATGAACAAACATAAGGTGCAAATGTAACTATGGACGAATGTAGACTTATTGTTATTCTAGTAATGGACAAACTTGTAACACTGATATAAAGAAAGTGATCACCAGAGGTTCTGAGTGGAGGGAGATGGAAGAATAGGAGTAACATGGGCATTTTTGGGACATTGGATTCATTCTGCATGACATTGCAATTATTGTATATGATATAAGCCATTATATATTTTTTTTCAAAATTGTGCAGTACAAAGTGTAAACCATAATATAAACTACAGACCATGCTTAGTAACAATGTGTCAATATGTGCTCATCAATTATAACTAATGTACCGCACTAACGAAAGATGTTGTTAATGGGGGAAAGTGTTTGTGTGTGGGATGGGGTAAATGGGAATCTCCAGAACCCTCCAGAGTTGGATGAGGGAAGAAACTTATGCTTTATGGCCTGGAAACTGTAAGCTTCTACCCCAAATAAATACCGTTTATAAAGACCAACAGATTTCTGGTATTTTGCATCAGCACCACTTTGGCTGACTAATACATCTCCTATATTTTTTATGTAACATTTCAGTAATCTAAAGCTTCTTTAAAAATAAAGAAAATTTTAAGAAAAAAAGATTAAGCAATCAAGTGAGACTCGCTAAAATTATCAAATTGCAATTTCAAGTACTCTTTTGTTTTTAAAGATACTTAGATTATATAAATGTTACATAAAAAATATAGGGGATTCCCATATGCCTCAGTCTCCACACCTCCACATTTTCCCACCTTAATATATTTATATAAACAAAGCAAAGCAAATAAAAAAAAAACAAATGATTTAAATGTCACCATCACTTCTAACGTATTGTTATATTTTGTTTATATTTGTCTTTTCCATTCCCAGTGTACTTCTTAGTGAGAAAGTTTGGCTTAATGACTTGTTTTACCCTCTCCTAACAGTGTGCCATTTAGACAGAAATTTTAAGTTTTTAAGCAGATGAACCTATTTATATTTTCTTTACTAAGCGTGGAAATGAAAACAATAAGAAGTCCTCTTAATATGCACCCTAATAGTTTGCAGTTTACTTATTTAACAGTTAATGTTTTAAAATGAAATGACATTAATTTGCCATATGGTCTGAGGCAAGGGTCTATTTGGATATTTGTCCAAATTTCTAACAAAATCACCCTGACATTATTGGTAGAATAAGTTAACCCTTCCTTATTAATTTTATATTTAAACTAGAATTTTAAAATATTGTTTTACTGATTAATATAATTCAATAAAATTGACAAGCTTTTGTCTTTAATAAAAACCTTGGAGTTTTAAAAAACCTTGATAGTCATAGAGCATTTTTATATATCCTTTCTTTGTAAAATATATTTTTCCAGAATATAAGTAAAGTGTAAGTGTGCTGCTTTATAAAATTTCTTATGCAGTAAAAATGAAAAATTTTGTATAAATCATCCATTAGAGATTACTTCTGTATAAGTTTCAGTGCAATTAGCTTGTCTTCGTTCACATATTTTTATGTATTTTATTAAAATTAGACTCAAAGAGTATGTGGAAATTTACTGGATATGAATACCATTTTTTTCACCAGCAGCATATCAGGGTTTTACATACTATATTTAAGATTCTTCACAAAGTATGTCTTTTATTTTTTATTTTATGTTTTTCATTAGTGAGGTACATTTATTGCAATTGATGAACACATTTTGGAGCATTGTCACTAAATGTGAATTTCAGTTTATACTCTCTCCCACCCAATTCTGTAGGTTATGGCAAGATTTATAATGGTCTGTATCTGTCGTTGCAATATCATTCAGGGCAATCCCCAAGTCCCAAAAATGCCCCCGTATTGCACCTGTTTTTCCCTCCCCCTGCCCTCAGAACTCCAGTGGCCACTGCCTCCACATCAATGATATGATTTCTTCCATTGCTAGAATCACAGTAAGTCTATAGTAGAATACCAGTAGGCCTACTTTAGTCCATATTTCATTCCACAATTCTGAGGATTCTGGAATGGTGATGTCCACACCACCTCTAATTCAGAGGGGGCTGTGATCCCATAAGGCAAATGGATGGGACTCTCTTGCTTGCAGTTGTAGAGTCTTTTGGTTCCTTGGTATGGTGGTTGTGCATCATCACCCCCATGAATCTCAACGGTGTTACAACATCTACTCTCCAGTTCATTGGTCTCATGTAGGGCAAAGTATGTCTTTTAATACATGATTTTTTTTTCTAATTAGTAAAGCAAGAATGCTATGATAAATTCCCTTATATTTTGTTTAGAAAGATCCAGTATTTTAGACTATCTAGCATCCAACTACTTTTTACTGTTACTGCATAGTGGTTTTCATCATCCTTTCTAATGCAAATTTCCTTCCAGTTGTTTCCCTATTTATATCCTTTCCCTCTATAGTCAATTTTGAACATAGTATCAGTAATAATCATTTTATAAAATAATTTAGGTGATCTCACTCCTCAAAGCAGAATCCTGATAAGGTGTTCATTTCATCCAAAGTCAAATCCAAAGTCCTTACAATGGACCATAAAGCTCAACATAAACTGGCTCCTGTTAGTTTTCTGACCTCACCCACCTTATCCCACCATCAGTCTCGATCCTTCTAACTACACTGGCCTCATACACCAGGGTCATGCTGCATTAGGCATTTGTATTTGTTTCCTCTACCTGGAATTGTCCTTCCTCAGATATCTCTATGGTGCACTCCTCAGCCCCTGATGGTGATGAAGTGTGATAATGCTGGAGTCAGATTGTCAGTTCTGAACATTAGCTCTGCCCTTACAAGGTATGAGAACTTGATTGGGTAACATATCTCTGTGTTTTGTTTTCATTATCTTTAAAATAGGAATAGTAATAATAAATGCCTCCAGTGCTGCTTTGAGAATTAAATGAGGAATATTGTATAAAGATCTAGTATACTGACAATGGTATATAAGCAATTATTGCTACTATCACTATCACCCTTTACTTATTTACTTGTTTTCTCCATATTATTTACACT
>JAQZBX010062175.1:0-16951 GCA_029593785.1 Cabassous unicinctus
TTTGACTATAAGGAGTAAAAGGAACATTTTTATATAAACTTATTACAATATTGTTTGAACACACCTATAATTGTAAAAATGAAACAAGTAAGAATAGGATTTCCTTGAGTTCCTGGTGAAATTATATATATTTATATATGAGAAAAGATTTGTCAACTCTCTATAAACTTTACATTATTATTCTGTTGAATTTTAGTTCCTTTTTTGACCTAACAGAAACTTACTAAGCACTCAGCTTCTCCCTTTGCTCTTTACAATTCTTCTCTATGAGAAATTAACAGTAATTATTGGGTGAATAGTTATAAAGAAGCTATGGGCAATTAAAACAAAATGCTAAAGTTCTTTAGCATGACTTGTATTCAGACACATAATCACACTTCAAGTGCTGGTACTGAGTTATTTGCAGGTTATAATGCATTTGGCATTTCAATATATTTCATCAGGAAAAAAAATATGAGGAAATAGGAAATTTATTTCAGCTATTTATATTCTAGACCAAATAACTGCTTCTTACATATGCGCACTTGGAAGCCGATAAAGAGAAAAGGACTCTAGCAGTCTTGCATTATTAGGGGAAGAACTATAGCATACAAATTTTGAATAACTTGCTCTCAAAGAACAAAGAGATTATTTACTGCATAAAACAGAAATAAACTATGGTATGTATTTTTCTGTGCTCAATCTCATAAGCATACCTGTCCGTTACATAGATAGCCTTTCCCATAAATTGAAATATGATAAATGCTGCATTGATTTCACAAAGGAGAAATAGAAAATGAAAATATTAATTGGATTTCTGATCTCTGTTCCACATCTTTTCTTTTAATTTGAGAATTATTGCAAATTTCATATGCTAATAAAATTTTTGCCTGCAAAGATAATAAGAATAACTTCTACAATACTTTGATTTATGTAATGTGCTCATGTGTGGAATTAATTTTACTACCCAAATAAAAAGTGGTGTGTAAAAATGTCTGTTTGCCTGTCTGTGTGTGCACATATACATCTATATATTTGAGGGAGATGGCAGTTGGGTATTATTATTATTATCTCTGGGGAAATACTGCCACACTATTTAACACTTTTCAAATAAGAAAGTAGAATAGAGCATGTCCAGGAAGAGCCTGTTCTCAGGGACACAGCCTGTATCACTGTAGGCGGAAGGCATGCTGTGTCACACCATTTACACTTTCACTACCCCTCAATGGTCTCCTTATTCAAATTAATTTTCTGATACTATTACTTTCAACTTTTTTTTATGATAGATGCTTTACTCCCATATTTACAAATTTAGTTTTAGATTTTCATTCTCAGACTCATCTTCTTATAACTCAGAAATCTTTTATTAATTTATATATTCAGCATTTATCAAGATCTTCATGTGCACCCATGCAACCAAGAGTACATAGAATTCTCCGTTACAGAATGTTGTACATACAAGACATAAATTATCTACATGGCAGTATGAATTCAGAAATACTTTTCTGTGAGATGAACATTCTTATAAACATGGATTACAGAAAAACTTGGTTATGTACCCCGGCTACTATTTCAGGATAATAAGTATATTATTTATACTCTTAAAAATTTTTATATTCAAGTTGACCAAATACTTTTTGTTTGCTTTGCAAATTCTAATTGAGAAAGAGGAGAATTTTTTTTCATTTTCTACATCTACCATGCTAACTGTTTTATTTTAGTTAAATATTTAAGTTAAATATTTCAAGTATTTAACTGTTACTTGATTATTCCAGACTGAAAGCGTTTTTATATTTACCCACTATTATAGTTATTAGTATTTCTTTACATTCCTAATATGTTTTGTACCCTATGTTTTGATTCTCTGCTATTTGGGTCAAAAACATTTATTTTTTTATCTTCATTGAAAATTGAAGTCCGAATCCATAAATGTAGATAGATTTTGTTCTGACAAAATAAAGTAAATCTTTAAAAAAGAAAAGAAAAATAATTGAAAGTACAGAAGGTGTACATAATTGGAGGTTTGCAAAAGGTGATACTCTTAGGCAAGAAAAATATGAGGCCTTGTGGTGAGGAGACAACCCATCTAGAATGGATATTTGTAACCAGCCAATCTGGATCATAAACCTAGAGAGGATGCTGAAGAATCTTAAAAACAAGACCTCTGCATTTTTTTAGTCATGACATGATAGGTGGTTCTGAAGCAGAAACTTGGAATGATGGAAATGACATTTAGGAAGGTGTATTCCTGCAGTGTGACAGAGAATGTATCACAGATAGGGGAAGGTTCCCTAGTGGCTATTACATTCCTTTAGACGTGATTAGATAAGGAATTAGTTTAGGGTGTTTGCCTTAGAAACATAAAGCAATGTGCTTTTGTAGGAATAGATTAAAATAACAGGAAATGATGTACCAAATTCAGGGGAACTGTGGGATGGACTGGAATGTTTATGAATTTTCAACTGTATCTGTTTGTGGTAGGGAGGGGAGTTTTGTGTTGTTGTGGGTTATTTTTAACTTGAAACAAATGGGAAGGAAGAGAAGGAACTGTAAACAGAGATTATCCCAAATATACTTTTAAGTGACATTTCAGAATTAGTGACTGATTGGCTACAAGGAAAGAGAAAACCAGGAAGTCAAAAAGTGATTCTAATGTTTCAAATTTGGATACCTGGGAGATTGATACACATACACACTCACACACACACGTTCACACACATGCAAATATAAAAACACAGTCAGTCATACTTACACATCACTTTTAATTTTAATCTGGGTAGGGAAATTAATTCCACACATGAACACATTACAAAAATCAAAGTATTGTAGAAATTATTACCTTGCAGGCAAAAACTTTGTCAATATATGAAAGTTGTAGTGATTCTCAAATTAAAAAGAAAAGATGTGGAACAGAGATCAGAAATCCAATTAATATTCTCATTTTCTATTTCTCCTTTGTGAATACATTTATCTGTACAGTTTTTGCATAATTGTGCAAAGAATAATGTTAATTTTTTTCAGATTCCAATATTTCTAAAATCAGCCCTTTGAAAATTAGCCTTTTATGGTTAACATTTTTGATTCTATATACCACATGAAAAAATTTTAATTTAAAAAGTAAAGATGGTTTCTTTACAATCATTTGCTGATTGATTCAACTTAAGAAAACATTGAAGGAATATTTGCTGTATAAAATTCTCTTCTCCATTTTTTCCCTATAGTCATATGTTTCCTATATACATAGTGTCTTAAAGGAAGGTTAAATTGGTCTAATGCCAATGTTTGATGTTATTTTTCTGAGGAACAATTTGATTTCATAGTTAGTGTCGTTTAACCCATGACATAGAAAAATAGTTTTATTGACATGGGAGATGTTGGCATATGTTGAAAAATTCTCATTTTATAACATAATATCCTCATTAACTTGCACAGTCTCCTAGTAGATACCAATACACTTTCTGAATGGTAATTGCTGTGTAAATCAGAAAATTTGTGTCTGGGCTTGAATTTTAATATTTTTATATAGCTATGTAATTTTATTGCATAAAAACAATGTCAAAATATAAATACATTTCATTTATGTACTCTAAGTGCAATTTGAAATAAATGGGACATGTATAATTGTTATAATTTTGGCATAAAAATATGTGTATACAAATATATGTTCCCCCATACTTTTATTTATTTCATTTAAAGTGCCTTGTTTTATTTGATTCCTCTGAGGAAATGCTTTCTTCCTGCTTATGTTAACATCTTTTTCTTTGTGAAGTGATGATATACTATAGAAATGGTTAGAGACATTTTTACTAAAACGTTGTAGGAAGTTTTTCAGTTGAGTATATGTAATAAGAGACTTAATTTTCTACAATAGTGTCCTATCTTAGAAATCTAAATGGAAGGGTCCACTACTCGAGGGCATTGCCTCAATACTCCCCACCTCTTTAATCATTAATTCTCTTCTCTTTCTTGGGTTACTTCTAATTGTCTGCAAGCATGCTGTTTTTTCTCCCTTAAAAATAAACATATAAACAAAATGCCTCTCTTGAAAACACTTTTCCTTATAGATATATCAATTTCTCTTTTTTTTCTGGTTTAAAAAAAGCAAAAACTTCTTGAAAGAGTTGCTCACTCTCTTACACCTGCCTCCCCAACCCCATTTTGTCTTGAACTCATCTTCAGTTAACTTTTTTTATCCCAACAAAATTAGCAAAACTGCTCTTGGCAAGATTACTAATGATCTTTGTACTTTCTGTTTCCTCAGCCTGGTATGTTTGTTCCCTGAATATCCATGTGGTTTGCTCTCTTACCTCCTAGTTCTTTACTAGCTTGACTTTGATTTTGTAATCAAAATAGAACTTTATGGGTTTTCAGAGGATATTGAAATGAAATAGATCTTATTGGGCTAGGTTAGCATCCTTGTCATCTTTTCTAGGAGAGTTTAGTCTCGAGTAGAATAAAGGAAAAAAAAAGGAAATTTGAAATAGCCCAATGTTGGGCATTACTGCAATGTGCTCTATAAAATACCAGAGCAAAGTTGAAATAGTTGAAATTAAGTCATAGCTAAGAGAAGACTAACAAATTGTTAAAATTGAGGTCCTATTTTCATTTTCCTTGTACTAAGCAACTATTTTGACCCAGCCACTATGCTTGGTGCTTATATAAATCATCCATCACTAGTCTTCCTTTTCAATTTTCAAATTAGGATTAAAGAATAGGTGATATTATTCCCATTTTACAATTATGGAAACTGAGGCATGAAGTTTTGGGGCTGGACAGTTAGAAATAGTTTTCTTTTGTAATTTCTTCTAGATTTGCTGTCAGATCTCCCTTCTCAGACTTTGTATGATTTATCTATAAGTTTCACAGTTTCCTGGCCATTTTTCAATAATTAGATAAGTCTAATTTCAGAGTAAAAGGTACAGCCTAGTTTTTGGCTAATACTAGTTAGCAGTCATACTATTTAATATGACAGGAATCCAAATTTTCATTTGTGGTAAGGAGCATTTTGGAGACTTCTTCAATATACATGGATTTCCCAACATAGATCAAAGACCCCCAGCTGACTTTTTTCATTTTCCTCACTCAGTGAGCAACACACCCCATAAAGACTAGCTTCTAGGTCTCTCTTTCCTCAGAAGACATCTCTGTAAGAAAAGGCCCAATCAAGAGGCCTTGAGTCCTGCTACTTCCTGCAGTGTCCACATGGTCTTAGGAACTCAGCGTTCTTTGCCCCACCATAATTTGGAAGTAAACTTCAATAACCACTGTCTTGTTTTCTCTGCCCTACACTTACAAACTCCTCTAGGATGTTTCCTGCTTTGCATGCCTCCAAACATCAGTGAAACCAAGTCACAGTTTCCCAGATACTTTTTCACTGCATTCTGTAATGGCTTCAAAGCGTCATTTCAGGACACAATTTCACAGCCGCTAAACATCTATCCAAGTGTGAGTTGGTGACCTCTTAAAAGTAGTTACGACCAATGAAGATGGTCTCTTAGGGTCCCTGTCCCTTGACTTGAGGGGTGAGATACTTTTATCCACTGCCCCAGGAGTAGGAAATGCCACCACATACCCAATACCTTTGAATCAGCTTACTTCACTGAACTCTTCTTCAAATCCTTAATCTTTTTTCATAGAGGCTAGAGTGGATAATAGGAGATTCACAATTACATTACCTGTTCTGCTATCTTTCCAAAAGCTTCTTTTAGAACTTTGATTGCTTCTTACTAGCTGGTTGAGTTTTAAGACTTGCTGAAATTCCAAGAAAAACTATTTTCTTATTCTGTTATACCTATCCACATTTACCTGTTATACAGTAACAACCTGAAATTTAAGGATTTGAACATGGTCTAAGTCCAAAGTTATAGTCTTTCTGATGCCCCTTACTAGAGTTCCTTGAGATAGTAAAGAACAATGAAATACATATTCAGCACTAAGAGGGGAATTGTAGAGAAGTTGGTATCATAAAGGGCAAGCATAGAGATCTGTGAAATCCCAGTGTACCTTGTCTGGTGAATGTATACCAGGAGCTCAATGAATATGTACCATACTATTAATGAGTACTTCACTATAATGGATATTTCTTCAGTTAAGGCATCAAAAAAATTCATACCAGAGGCATCTCAAACCCATGTGATTGAAGGAGACTCTGGAGTAGAAAGGAAAACAAATGTGAGTCGTCTGCTGGTATCATTTTAGTGAGTCCAGAATTGATGTGCCTTGTGGAGGGAGTGAGGACTGGAGGGAGCAACAGGAATGAATAAAGTGGGTGGCTGAGACAGATGGTGTGGAGTTCAAATAAAGAAACTCAGAAGCTGGTGGATAAATAATGATGAGGGTGACACTGGGGAGTAAAGAAAAATTGGACAATCCCACCCCAAGGATTCAGGGAATGTAGGATGAGATGAAACTTTTAAATGTTTACTAGAGGTGGCAATGAAAATGCAGCAACAAATAACACTTGGGAAAATACTTCTTTCAGAGTAAAAGGATAAGGTTATAAGAGAAGAGAAGGCTGAACTACAAAACAGAATCAATTGTATGTGTTCTTTTGAAAAATTTGGTTGTAGCTTTCCATACTAACATAAATACTCAGTAAGAGAATTGTTGTGTCTTGTACAATTCCAAAATTACATGTTTTTAAGAGGACCTTTCATTGACTTTCATAAACAGATTTTTTCATCTGAGAGCCAGTTCATCTGTCAGTGATTTTAATAGAAGTAAATTGCTTCAATTGTGTGCTTAATAGTCTGTGTCACAAAATTGCAGCCCAGAAAACAGGAGGCAGAAAGACATGAGGTTTATGAGAGGTTCACGTGTGTCAGTCATAGACTGGGGATGGTATATGCAGTATGGGTGAACTTGGCTGGGCTATGCAACTCTCATATTTTCACATTAATTTAGGATGATATGTGGGTGGAGACACAGATAGGGTCTTACCTAATAAAATATATTCATGTATTTTATATATACATTGAATATCCGTGACTTACAAAGAACATTGTTAGAGAGTTAATGTTCTCATCTTCGTTGTGCTTAAAATGGCAACCAAAAAATATTAATTGGCAGATTTTTGGTATAATCATCATGAAATTATAATGATGGAAAGTATTAGTTAGGTGTCCCTTTAAATATGTGAATGAATTGCATCTTATCTTGACTGTATTTATAGTAACTCATAAACAATTAATACAACCATCATTACTACTTATATTCCCTGAACAAAATTTTTATTACATTTACTACTCAATAAATCACATGAGGTACTAGCATCCTTACTTACAGATGAGGCAATGGAGGTCCATAGAGGTTAGGTGAGTTTCTCAAAATTGTGTATGGAGTCGGGAGGTCATTCTGGAGGTTACTCTTCAATAAGTCTCAGGTAGAGTTCCCAAATTGCCACAGTAAACAAAGCCTCAAGCACAAGTGTTCTCAAGGTCTCTAGGGATGTCCAGATACCATAGATAAGCCACACGCCCTCATGAAATCAGTACCCCATGGGTAGGACCTATTTGGGAATATATGAAAATCCATTTCCCCAATTCCAATATAACATAGTTATACTCATTTGTAATTCCCGTAATCATGATTCTTCTATCCCTTTTATTTGACCCTATAATTTTCAGTGTACCTGTTAAATATATCTAGAGAGAGAATTCATTTAAATGTCTGAAAGATTTTGAAAAATAGACTCTTTGAGTTTTTGGGAGTGATCTCAAGAACAGTACATTTCTTCTTTACATTCATAATAAAGCAGAAGCCTTTCTGCTTCCCACTTCTCTTCTCATTTCCCTTTTCATCATAAATGATTCAGTTCAAAGGCAATAAGGTAGGACTCTGCATGGGGGAGGGCTATGGTGGACTGAGTGGTTTAGTGCAGGGTGAGAAAGGCGTCCATGCATGATATAAGGTGTCAAAACCTTTAGAGTATAAGGAAGACAGATCCATGGGCATCAGAGTCCAAGTAGGGTGAGGGGAAGGTCCTTGTGGAGAGGAGGCCTCGCATGGGTGTTAGAATTCCAGGAGCAATGCCATGAAAGGTGGCCTGACATAGTGTGACAGAGTAGGATGAAGAAGACATCCTCATAGGAGGGCTTGCCAGCATAGGATGATAGATCCTCAGCAGGGTGAAGGGTGCTTTCATGTGGAGACCAGCCAGTTTGGGTGTCGAAGCGAAGTCATTTGAGGAAGGTATCTATGTGTGGGGAGAAGTAATGTGGAATGGATATTCGGAGTCCTAGGGGGTAAGTAGGTTGTCCAGGCAGAGCTGGCCAAGTATGGGAACCTGAGCAGAGTGATGAGGCTTTGGGGTGGCAGGGTCACCCAGAGAAGCATGAATACATGACTAAATGAATACATAAATGGGCACTTGATGAGGAATGGATCTTTAAATAGTTTCAAAGGACTTCCATATAAAAGTACATATTTATTATGAAGGAAAAATGGAAGATACCACCTTAATCAAATAATCAAAGTGAACACCAGCAGTAATAGGATAAATCAAAATCTTGACCTACCTGAAGGTATGCAGCAAAGATGCATAACTTGAATCTATTCATGTACAAAGTTAGACAAGCCCAAAGTGAAGATCACTCAACAATACAACTGGCCAGTAAACTTAAAAAATGTCAGTCATGTTTCCATGACCTACATCTTTAAAACAATTAACTTTGGAATCTTGGAAGATATCAATTATGTTTAAAAAAATAAGAGGTGTAAAACATGGTTTTATTTTTTTAATTTATTTTTTAATTTATTTTTCTGAGGAGTCTTATAAAGTGAATGATAATTTGGGATATCAAGAAGTAGCAATGCTTATTTTTCTCTCTTGAGAGGCAATTTTTCTTGATACTCCATCTTAATTCCCATAAAGATTCATTAAGTATTAAGTGTTTCATAAAGTATTAAGTTGCTAACTTTGGTAGACTGAATAATGATCCCCCTCCCCACCCAAAAAAAGTCAATGTCCTAATCTCTGGGACCTGTGCGTGTTACCTTATATGGCAAAAGAGACTTTGCAGATATGACTAAGGATCTTGAAACGGGAAATAGGGATTATCCAGGTGGACCCTTGTTATTAACGGTTCTTATAAGAGAGGTACAGAAGGAGCGGGAATCAGAGAGGAGGCCACTTGACAGCTGAAGCAGGGACTGGGGTGATGCACTTTGAAGATCTATGAAAGGGCCATGAACCAAGGAATGTGGGCAGCTTCTGGAAGCTAGAAAAGGCAAGGAAATGGATTCTCCCATTGACCTTACAGAAGGAGCCAGCCCTGCTGACACCTTGACATTAGCCCAATGAAACTGAGTTCAGATTTCTGGCCTCCAGAACTATAAGAGAATGAATTTGCTTTCTTTTGAGCCACCATGTTTGTGGAAATCCCTTACAACTGCCATAGGAAACAAATATACCAACCTGACCCAAGGAGAGTCCCAGACTTCAAAGTGTTTATCTAGGTCTGGAATACAAAATCCTTTTGAGATTTACAAAGTCTCTGAGGAACTAATTGTAGATAAGAATTAGCTTTTATAGTATGTAAGCAGTCCTCTAGCTTGACCTTTGTACCAATGATGTTTCTTTGGTTTCAAGTACTGGAAATTATCTCTATGAGGTAACACAAAAATATAAGGAAAGGGGAATGAATGAATGAATGGACAAGAACCCAAGCATGTTCAGAAGTCTAGGGAGGAGGAACACAGCTGCTGGAATGAATGAGCTGCAGCTGGCTTTCAGGCTGGCCAAGACTCAAATTTGAAAAATAGCATTTTCTTTGGTTTATCTGAGACACTGAACTAGTCCTTAGCCACAGAAAGAGTGTATGTTTAACTGATAGACCCAGCAAGACTGTATATAGTGGGGGAGTGGTAGATACCCAAAATACAATGGAAGTGCTATTAACAGAATAATGAAGATATGATGCTGGACGGGCAACAAGAACAGCTATCCCCTTTGCTTAGAGTGTCTATATATCTGATTTGCTCAGGACACTCCTGGTCTATATCTGTTTCTTGATGTTTTAGTCAGCCAAAGGGGTGCTGATGCAAAATACCAGAAATCTATTGGCTTTTATAAAGGGTATATATTTGGGGTAGAAGTTTACATTTACTAGGCCATAAAGCGTAAGTTACTTACCTCACCAAAGTTTGTTGCCATGTGTTGGAGCAAGATGGCTGCCGACATCTGCAAGGGTTCAGCCTTCCTCTTCCTCTTAAGGCTCCGTGGTCCCAGCTTCTTCCAATATCAGCTGTAGGCTGGGATAAGTCTCGTCTCTCTCCTGGGGCTCATTCCTTTCCGGGCTCAGCTCTCTCCTGGGGCTCATTCCTCTCCGGGCTCAGCTGCTCTGTTCTCTCCACAAAGTCAACTGTCTCTCTTTTCCCAGGGCCTCTGCCTTGTCTATGGAGCCGTCTCTATTCCTGCATAATTATTAATAGCTCTCATTTTCACTCTCAAAAGGGCCCAGTTTGCACGATAAATTACATAGTTAACCTAACTATATTGCCTCTACTTAGGAGGTGGCATAGCATAGTGGTTAATATCAAATACTTTTTCTCTCATCTGTAACCCAGGAATAATAATAATGCCTTCCTTTTAAGGTCATGGGGAGAGTTAAATTAGCTAAAATATGCAAAAATATTAGCTAAATAAATTATTTGAACAGCACCTGAATATTATTTCATTTTCCTTTTGATGTCATTTTATATACCTCCAAAATAAATAGTAATCAAAATAAATTCCAACATAAAAATATCCGGCACTGATGCTGTATTAGTCAACCAAAGGAGTGCTGATGCAAAATACCAGAAATTGGTTGGTTTTTATAAAGGGTATTTATTTGGGGTAGAAGCTTACAGTCACAAGGACATAAAGAGTAAATTACATCCCTCACCGAAGTCTCTTACCACGTGTTGGAGCAAGATAGCTGCCAGTCTCTGCGAGGGTTCAGCCTTCCTCTTCAGACTCTGTTGTCCCAGCTTCTTCTGGTCTCAGCTGTAGGCTGGTAGAAGGCTCGTCTCTCTCCCTGGGGCTTGTTTCTTATTTCTTCATGGGCTCAGCTGCTCTGTTCTCTCCACAAGGTCAGCAGTAGACTATCAGGCTCTTTCTCTTCCCAGGTCCTCTGCCGTGTCTGTGGAGCTGTCTCTATTCCTCTGTGTTCTTCTCCTGTGTATCTACTTCCTGGGGCTCCAGCATTAAAACTCAAACTCTCTCCTCTGCTGTGTAGTTTTCTCTGCCAAGAGGACAGGGACTCAACATCCTACTGACTTGGCCAAATCAAAGCCTTAATCATAATTTAATCAAGTAAAAGTGGAACCTCTGAATCTAATACAATCAAAGATTATCATGAGGAGCATACCAGTTGACAAACATAATACAATATCCCTTTTTGGAATTCATAAATAATCTCAAACTGCCACAGATGCTAAAAAGAAAGAAAGGGTTTATTTAACAAATCAATACTCTGGAGCAATTTGTGTAGCTTTCTGGAAATGCTTTGGTTTCAGAAGGCTTGAGCCAAATCCAAAATCTAACAAGCAGCTGTCATTCTTGGGGTAATTTGCTTAGGTTTTGTCAGCCTCAGTTTTCACAACAGTTGGGTTATTAATGATCAAGAAAGATAATGACTTTAAAGCACATAGTATTTGTCTGGCCTTATTAGAAACTCAGGAACATTAATCCCCTTCTCCTGGATAGAAAAAGTGAATGAGGTTAGAAATACTTTTGGTATGGATCAACTACATGGAGGGCTTGGAAGGAATCTTCTAAATCTGGGGTTCTTAACCTTTTTTGTTCCATGGACCCCTCTGCCAGTCAGGTGAAATGAATACTACTATAATTTATTTATTGCATACTTTCATAAGTGAAGGAAATGCTAGATTTCAGTTAGAGGTCAGATAAAATAAAGATAATAAGTTGATTTTTTTCAATTCAAGCTCATGGACACTCTGAAATCTTTCCACGAGCCCCTTGGGAGTCTGTGGACCCCGGTTAAGAACCCCTGTTCTTAATAAACTCCCTTGGGCAGAGACTCTTCCATCCTCAGCTGCTCCTTTTCATATAATAAGACTCTCAATTGTGGTTTAGAAGTAGGAGAGAGTTAACACTATCTGAAACTCAAGGGACCTGACATCAATTCCTTTTACCTCCATCTACCCACAAGCAATATTCCCTATGAACCAAAGCATGATATATATATAATAACCATACTGTAAAATTTTATGTTTTCAATCTATAATATAGTTTCATATACCACATATCAATTGAATTTCAAAATAGGAAATGAATTATCTAGTAAGGTATTATTACTCCCATTTTATAGATGGGGAATATTAAATGCCAAGAGGTTAACAGACTTTCCCTACATAGTACAGTTAATAATTGAATGAGACAGGCAGATTACAAATCTAGTTTTCTAGGCTCCAAAGTAAGTGCTCTGTCTACTCTGGATATTCTGAGGCCCTTGATTTTGAAATAAAAGCTCCTGGATATCTTATTAAGGAAGGCACCAATGAAGTGAAGTGTGAACACATAAGTGCTAAACTGTTTCTCAGCTTCACAGCTTGTTTTATCAGCTATTTCAAGATTATTTCACTTGAGAGTTTTGTACTTCTGGCCTGCTGTGAGTCACTAATGACATAATCCATTAGTGAAAGGGGTGGTAAATTATGGGTTATGAAAACTCTGTTATGAGCTTCTTATTAATTATTTCCTGCCACTTTCCATCCAAAAACTTTTTTGTTTAGTAGACATATTTGTGCTCACTACAAGAATAGAATACACATGCACACACAAACAAATGCATAAATTTTTAGATAAGCAGGTGAGTTTTCACTTCACTTGACCTTGAGTTTGAATGACAAATATAAATCTGAATTCTGAAAAACTGAGTTTTTAACTAACTTATGAAATGAAAAGCTTGTTTTATTTGAGGATCAGATTCAAATGACTATTCCCAATAAAAATATTCCTTGAGCTTAATTTAAGTAGGCAATAATGTATTTACAATGAGTTTTCAATTTATGATTGCCTTAGTTTGTTATCTTTGTAAAAATAATTTAAGATGCATGTTGTCCAGTCAGTCCCCTTACTGATAGACTGGATGATCTGAGTGTATTCAGTGGCCAGTGGGTTCAGCTGGACAATACCTTAGAGTGTTTGCAAACCCTTCATCAAATACTAGTATTCATGTTAAGGACTCGTTAGGTAGGGCAGTTGCATTCGTATTTTGAGCTAGGGTAAGCAGGCCTAGAATTAGGCACTAAATCTGTGGGACTACACAGAAAGAAGACACCAATACATAGAGTCAAAAGAGATGGAGAAAAAAGGAAAATTAAAGCAAGAGAATCTTTTCATCTCTACTTGTTTATGGATAAACTGATGTATACTTCAGAAGCTCCCCACCTATTTTACTATAAAAATAAGGGACTATGTGTAAAGTTAGATTCCGAAATATCTCAAATTCCATTGCACTAGTATCTAAAAAGAACTGTGACAAGTGTTTGTAGTTACCTTACCAAATTACTTGCCAGAATATAATAATGGTCATTACCAAGGCTTTTAGAATGCAGTTTCTGATTTTCTGTGGAGTTAACCATAAAATAAACCTCTCCACTAGGCTTTCATTTTTGCTACCTTGCTAGCATTCAGCCTATTGGGAACATTCTCATTGTTTTACTTCAATACATTGCTTGTATCAGCACTGATCAATAGAAATAATGCAAATTACATGTTATTTTCTAATATCATCTGTACTCAATGAGATTTCACTTTTTTTTAATGCTATATATCTTTGAAACCTGGTAATGGCTTTTGGACAGTACAGGCCTAGGCTGTTTGCAAATGTGCTTTACCTGGATAATCCAAATAATAATCCTTCTGGGTAGCTATTCACCACATATTATGTAGGTAGAGCTAATAGAAGGAAGCTGGCTCCAGCACTCATTTCTGGAAATAACCTGTATATTCTTATTATTGTATAGGGCTGACTGAAAACAATTGTCGATTCTTTTTAAGAAGGCCATCTTGAAGATAAATCTTGTTTGAAGCTTCAGAGGAACTAAGTTGACTTAGATAATTAAATAGTGGAATGATTATATGTTGAATTCCACAAATAAAGATTTATTAACTTATGTTGCACATAATAAAAATACTCTTTACACTGTAGAAAATGTATTTTTGGCTCAAAGTTTCTCTAGTGTTCTCTGTGGAGGAAATAAAACAAATTAAGCAGTTTAAAAAAAGAGAGAGAATCAGGGAAATTAGTATTTCCTAAGCCTATATACAGTTCTATGAGCATGTTGGAAGATACTTAACAGAATAGACATATGTAAAATTGGAAAAGTGAATATACTTGTATAAAATAATTCTTTCAAATCAAAAGAAGTTTTAAGGAAGACTAGTAGGAGTATTTGACTTTTATTAGATTTACCTGAAGAAATAAACTATATATATTTTTTTCTCTATGTGAGGATATATAGGAAACTTGAGTTTTGGTTCAGTGACTTTTTAGATTTGACACTGGGAAATAAAGTGAAAGCGTTAAAAATTCTAAACAATTGTGAAAGTTTTTGTTTTCACTCTCTCTCATTTTTTTAATGTTGATTATAGTGATCATTACCAAAGTTTTCTCGATATATATCTATTACCTTAAGGAAAGGTTTTTAATCTTTGGGAAATGGGAAGCATTGCTTGATTTCAAAATGTCTACATATTCAAAAAAGATTTATCATATTCTTATGAAAGCTTGAGCTGATATTATTTCATTTCAATGTGATTGTAATAACCAGTATCCCTTTCCTGAACAAATAATGAGTAATATTCCCTATCATTTTATTAGTTTGATTAGAGAAGAAATAAATTAAACTCTTCCTGTCTTTTTAAAGAAAGAGTGACCCAAACATCTACATTTTTTCCCTCATAAATGCACATCACTATGCATTTAAGAACTTAACTCACCATTTGGAGGAATTTAACTTTAGCTTTCTCTTTTCATTTTCCAGAGCACCTTAGTTTATGCAGCAAATACAACAGTTCATGGCTTATCCAGTGTATCCAGTTCAGCTGTTCTCCTGATCAATACTGTGGTCAACTCAACTTATAGAGATCCATACTGATCACATAATGTGAATACTTTCAACACACTGGGAGATTCATTCATTCTGTACAGAAAGTCATGGGACTTTCTTTGTCTGAATACCCACATTTCTGATACAATTATTGAACATGAAAGGCAGTAGTCAAGTAGCAGAATTGAAAACAATTCTGGAGGTAATAATTCAAGCCTGTGGAATCCTTAGTGCTAATTTGGAACAGGAAGGACAAGCTGTGCAGGGGTTCTTAACTTTTTAATATCATGAACTCCTTGAGAAATCTGGTTAAGCCTATGGACCCTGTCTCAGAATAAAGTTGTTAAATGTACAAAATACAATGAAAATACAAAAGAAATCAATTATATTGAAATACAGTTGTAAAAATATTTTAAAATAACTGAATAGAGTAATATGTCCTTCAGTAATGCACTTATCTTGAGGCAGTTATGATAACTAACAATTTCAAAATGGTAATGAGCATAGATGATAATCCCAGAGACATATAAAGACTAAAATATGCTATGAACATTTCTATGCTTTCCATTAGTGACAAAGTCACAGATACTGCAGTGTGACTGTAGTTTGCTACCTACATTCAAAATTAAAGCAAATGCTATTGCTCAGCTACAAATTAATGAAGATATGTATTTTTTCCCATCCAAACTTGTGAACCGCTGAATTTTAACCATGGACACCCTTTGGGGTAGTAGAAACCATGATAAGAAACCCTGTTAATTCCTTTGATAGGTAGAAAGGATAACAGCCTTAAACTAGACTATTTGGATTATACACACATACACACAAAAGAGGGTAGTACCCATTTTGTACTAGAATTCCCTCTGCTCTGGGAATCTTTGCCTCTTGGAAGTCAGCATGATCCAGAATGTTTTTGTTCAAGTTGCAGTAGAACAATACATAATTCTATTTATAATTGTCCATTTTAAGGAATCCTGATATTGAAAGACTGAAAAAGCAATTACTTTGGTGTAAGATACAAGTCTAGTGTGAAAAAAATGGTGCTAATACAGTCACATAGAACAGAAAAGGGGGGAAGCTATCATTAGAATGTTCCTTTATTTTGTAGTGTTTCTGTTCTAGCTCTGTTGTTCTAATTACATTATCATCCAAAAAACCTGCAATGTTGAAAAGAGTGTCCATTATATCTCATTTAACATACCAACTAAAGTGCAGGAAACTTTCTTCATGAAAATACTGTAAGTTACTTAATTTTTTTCTAGAAACTCTCTCCGTAAGGAAAAATTATAGTTTTGATTATCCAGACCACTGCTACTCAAATTGTGGTCCAGGGGCCAGCAGCATCAACACTGCCAGAGAGCTTCTTAGAAATGCAAGTTCATCAGCCTCTCCCCAAATCCACTGAATCAGATTGGGGGATGGACCAAAGAATCAGTTTAACAGGCATAGAAAATGTTAAACTACAACAATAACAACTTGAATTAATTTCCAATATGTAAATATTGAAAGGTTTCATGTTATAAGAATCTAGCACCCTAAATTCATGGGAGAAAAAAAAAAAGAATCTTATCTAGATTTTTGGCATACTAGCTCTGCAACTGAGTAGTACCTGGTCACTTTTGAAAGACCAAGACCTCAGCAGTTTTCCATTTTAGGAATTTGATTTAAATAAGCCAAGCCCCCCAAACGTTGGTCACTCAGGTAATTGAAATACAAGACTGCAGAATAGAATTGTCATTAAATTCAATCAATAATTAGAAATCCTTCACTCTTGGGAACTCTCGGTGTCACTGTTACTCTGTCTGCTGCTGTTTCTACTCCTGCCTGAGTTCATTTCTGGAGAGCGGCCAGGTACAAGGTTAAGTGCTGTACATATTCTAGCTTGTTTAATCCTCAGTTCCACTCTTTGAGA
>JAQZBX010062176.1:0-16957 GCA_029593785.1 Cabassous unicinctus
GAAAAGCTGAGGAGCAAATTTCCCCAGCAGTCAGCCTCAGAATGCCATAGTCATCCAGCAGAAAGCATTGCCTTGATGATGCCTTGATTTGAACTTTTCCTAGCCTCAAAAACGTGAGCCAATAAATTCCCATTGTTTAAGCTGACCCATTGCATGGTATTTGCTTGAGCAACCAAGGAAACTAAGACAAGTATCTAGTGTGTTACAGCTAATAATATGAACAGAAACTAGGTGTCAAAAAGATCTTTTGCAGTTTAGTGATCACATAAAATCAGAGCTATAATAAGTATGAATCAAAATACTGGTGATACTAGGGAAAAAAAGCTTTTAGTTGATTGTTGGAAATTGAATCAGAAAAATGACTAAAACATCAACAAAAATTTAAATAAAGTTTTGAATAAAAATAAATTATTACTGTTGTCTTTAAATAGATAATATTGTACTTGTTTTAAAACTGTGTGGAAAAAATACGGTTTTGCAAGTCATTGCTTTGTGATATAACGAACCAAATGGCTTGCTGAAAATTTGGATGAATTCCAGTTTACCAGCCACTATTCAAATTGATAGTGACAGCTCATTCTGAGGAAAAAATGTTATTTTCAAATGATTGATATGAATTCAAAGGGGTGTGAAGAACTATAGTGTACTTTGTGCAGAGGAGTTGTGACAAGTTGGCACATCTCTAATTCTGATTTGAAACAAGCCAGGTCACTGCAGTTTCCAACACCATTAAACTTATATACCAAATTAATTATTTGATTCACTGAAATATTCCATAAAGGAAGATGTGCCAAAATTTCTAAACTAAAAGTCTTATTTTTGGGCGAGGTTGGCACATCATCTACTAAAGCTAATTCCAATGTTTCTTTTCCTTTAATAGGAAGGAAAACAGTCATACATATTAATTAAACTTAATTATATCTTAGTAAATACTGTTTTCCAATTGTGAAATTTAGAAGTGTTCCAGGTGAAAAAAAAATAAAAATTCCTGCCACAAAAGTAAAACATTAAAAATTGACATTGAAATAATGAGGTCATAATTCTATTGGATGACAAATGGGGCTAAATGCAGATTAATGGCAAAATTCTTCAACTCTGCCTATTTAGATTTTACTGATTTGGCAAGTACACATTTTAATTCCTTATTGTATTCCCACAAAGACCAATTAGTGTTTTTCCAATACAAAAGCACTCAAACGGGTATATTTATACAATTTTGGAGGAGAGCTTTTTTAACACTTCATGTTTCCCAAAGTTTTCCTTTCTACAATACAGAATCCCCTGACTAAAACATATCTTAAAATAAACATCTCTGGTACTTGTGACTTCCTGAAAATCTTGATGTGGTTTTGTATTTAGGGATGTGCTTTATATTGCTATTTTAATCAAAAGCATTGTTGTCTCCTTTGTACAAATGTATGGAAGCTCATTTACACAGACTGCTAAATACAATGTTAGTCAGAAAACAAAACAAAACAAAAGGATCATAGGTCAAGAAATTAGTTGCATGTATACGTTTGTGTAAGTGTCAGCTGTCTTCCAATGAATGTGACAGGAGTCCAAGGTAAACATAGTCAAAATCTAGCTGGTAAGGTCAAGGTATAAATAGTTTGAGACAAAGCCTGATAGAGACATTAAAAAAATGTATTTAGGAATATGAGTGAGTGTGTTTGTCATGGATTTCCAGTGTGTGGACTCCATTCTTTAGTGGGATTTGTCTACAGGATGGCAGAAAAAAAATCAAATTACCTAGGCTAAATGTGTTTAATTGTTGATAATCACTAAAGGAAAACTTCATCTTTTTTCTCAGTGTGTTAAAATAAATCTGATGATCATATGCCCTTTCCTGAACCAAAATTCAGTTCCAAGGGGATAGAACACTGGCTGACCTGGCTCAGAATTGCACCACAGTTCTTCTTTTATGGGAGGCCTCATTCTTTGGCCACATCAAGTAAGGGAGGGGTAATTCTCATAATAAATGAAGGGTTCTATTACCAGAATAAAGGAGAGGGGTGATTAATGTTTTGAAAAAAACCACGAGGCAACCAAGTTATCTCTCCTCTATATCATATTCTCCTTTAATATGTCTAAAATTTCCATTTTAAAATTCCATATTTATGTTAATTCAGATCAACCTTTCCAAAGGAACTTTGTAAACAGCTTATATTGAATATTGATGAGGAAAAACTTATTAAAGAAGAGGAAAGGATTTTATCTCAACAACAATATTCTCTCATTAATGCACAAGCACAAATGGATTCTATCTTATTTTATACTTAAAAATATACTAGAATGCTTTTGTGTGTCAAAGTACAGGATTGTTTAGTTTAACTAGATGTATGAGAATCAGAAATATTGGAGGAAAAGTTTCAATGTAGCCCTTCATTGAAAGAAATTATAAATAACTAATATTTAAAGGGATTTTCAAATGGATTAAACATTTAAAGATGAATATCTAGAACTTCACAATTTTGTTTAAAGCTAACAGTTTTAAACTATAATAGTTCAATATTTTTATTGTTTACTATACCACTTTTGCACTGAATGAAGCCATGTATTTTAAAATTCATGTAGAAAAAAAATTATGCAATTTTCCTGAAATCATTGTTCTATGAAAATCATCGTTACCCATTTTTCCACATTTAGAAGCGTATCATAAATTTTCTAATTAGCTAGAATCCCAATTAATATAAACATATGCCCTAGTTTATACTTGAAAGTTCAGTGCACATGTATAGTTACTATACTTAATCCAAAAACATAACATTTGCTCTCCTTCCTTCCTTCTTTCCTCCCTCCCTCCCACTTTCCCTCCTTTCCTCACTCTCTTTCTGTCTTTCTTTCTTTCCTTCTTTCTTTCTTTCTCTTCCCCTACCCCCACACCTCCCTCTCTTTTTTTCTTTCTTTGTTTCTTTCTGTCTTATGGTCACCAAGAAACAAAAGATCTTATTAAATCTTATTTAACATAAGATTATTCAGGATAATCTGAGGTTTTAGGTACATAAAAAGAAGCCAAGGGATGTGGAAAGGAGGAAAAACCAGCAGACCATGTAAAAGCTGAGCTGGAAATAGAAATATTCAACCTGAACTTTATAAAGTAAACTTGATAGATGGTGAGGTATATTTGCTCTAGGAAGACTGTAATCAGTACAAATGCCCCAGACAAGTCAAGATTACATTGACCTTGGTGATGTCTGCAGGGAAACATATTCATGGAAATCAGCTCTGCTGAAATTAATCTCTTATATTGATAAAAAAAAGTGATATTTTTCTTTTTAAAAAGACATATTTTGGCTTCTGTTACCTACTGGATGCTTGGGGCAGAAAAACTAGTCACTATGCCATTGAGGTCTTTTAAAAAATCTCATTTGCTATTTGTCACAGTAAGTCAATCACGGAGCATCAGTTCAGTGAGGCAGTTTAGCAGTCTATGTCCCTTTTAATTTCTTTTTCACAGTCTACAAAAGGCATTGAGTATTTAACGGTCTTTTACATTGCATTTTGAAAGAAAAAGCATGTTTAGATATGAAAACTTCAATTTCTACATTACCTTTGATTAAGCAGTATATGTAGCAGATTATTTTCATGTTGTTTATTAAGATTTCAGAAGAGAATCAAGAGAATGGGGAAAAAAGCAAAAAATTGACCCCATGTCACATTTTAAAAATAAACTTTTTTACTTTAGAGAAGTGCTAGATTTAGAGAAAAATCACAATAGTAGAGACTATTTGTATATACCCCACACTATGTTCTCCTGTTATTAACATCTTACATTAGTGTGGTATATTAGGTTGGTGCAAAAGGAATTGCGGTTTTGGATCATGAGCTTCAGATAATTATAATTAGGCTCAAATACATCTTTATTATTCAAAACAGGAACCATTACAATTAACACATTTTTGCCAACAAAAAATAAGTTTATTCCTGTAGGGCAAAAATCTGTGCTTCAGGATTCGAAGAACTCTTGGAAAGCATTTTCTGCACACTGCTGCTTGTGGAAGCATTTTCCTTGAAAAAAGTTGTTGAGGTGCTTGAAGAGCTGGTAGCCGGTTGGCGAGGGGTCAGGTAAATATGGCAGATGAGGCAAAATTTTGTAGCCCAATTCGTTCAACTTCTGAAGCGTTGGTTGTGCGATGTGCGGTTGGGCTTTGTTGTGGAGGAGAATTGGGTCTTTCTGCTGACCAATGCCGGCTGCAGGCATTGCAGCTTTCGGTGCATCTCATCGATTTGCTGCGCATCCTTCTCAGATGTGATGGTTTCCCTGGGATTCAGAAAGCTGTAGTGAGTCAGACCAGCAGCAGCCTACCAAACAGTGACCATGACTTTTACATGGTGCATGTTTGGCTTTGGAAAGTGCTTTGGAGCTTCTTCTCGGTCCATCCACTGAGCTGGTCATCGCCAGTTGTCATATAAAATCCACTTTTCATCACATGTCAATCCAATAGAGAAATGTTTCATTATTTTTGCGTAGAATAAGAGAAGGCAACCTTCAAAAGGACCATTTTTTAAATTCTTGATGAGCTCATGAGGCATCCACTTATCGAGCTTTTTCACCTCTCCATTTTGCTTCAAATGCCGAATGACTATAGAATGGTCGACGTTGAAGTTTTCGGCAACTTCTCGTGTAGTTGTAAGAGGATCAGCTTCAATGATTGCTCTCAGTTGATCGTTGTCAACTTCCCATGGCTGGCCACTACGCTCCTCATCTTCAAGGCTCTCGTCTCCTTTGCAAAACTTCTTGAACCACCACTGCACTGTACATTCGTTAGCAGCTCCTGGGCAAATGCGTTGTTGATGTTGTGAGTTGTCTCTCCTGCTTTACGACCCATTTTGAACTCAAATAAGAAAATCGCTCGAATTTGCTTTTTGTCTAACATTTCCATAGTCCAAAATAAATATAAAATAAACAGCAAGTAATAAGTCATTAGAAAAAAATATATAAAGCGAGAAATGCATATCAAAATGATGTATAACATAACCATATTTATTTAAGAATGTATTCCAATATCAAATGGCAAATTTCAACAATGCAAAACTGCAGTTACTTTTGCACCGAACTAATATTTGTTGCAACTAATGAACAAATATTGATATGTTATTATTAACTAAAGTATATTCTTTATTTAGAATCCCTTACTTTTTGCCTAATACTTTCTTTCTGTTTCAGTATCCCATCCAGAATATTATATTTCACTTAGTCGTTTTATCTCATTAGGCTCCTCTTGGCCGTAATGGTTTCTCAGAGTTTCCATAGTTTTCATGACCTTGGCAGTTTTGAGGAGTATTTGTCAGGTATTTTGTGGATATCCTTTAATTTCATCTGATTCATCTGATGTTTTTCTCATTTACCTCTGGATTATGAATTTGGGAGAGGAAGCCCTCAGAGGTTTAAAGTGGCATTTTCATCACATATAAAGGCCACATAAATCAACATGACTTATCTCTGCTCTCTGAGGTATGAACTGTCAAGTTTCTCCACTGTAAAATTATTATTTATTCTTCTTTCCATACATTATTCTTTGAAAGAAAAACACTGTGTTCCTTGATGATAGTGGATCTATATAAATTATTTGAAATTTTTCTGCTTGGTATATAAATTTCCCCATTAGTTAATTAATTAATTAATTAGCTTATATTAGTATGGTCTCATATATGTACTTAGTCTATATTTTGTGTTATAATCCTGTACTACCATATTTATTTTCTTGCTCAAATTTTTCCATCTTTGATATTGGGAACTCTTTCATTTGACCTCTGTACTCCTTTGACATACTCCCAAAAAGTTTTTACACAACCTCCTTACTTCTGACCCTGTAATATGCTCCGGGCTCATCTTCGATAGCTCCTGCCACAGTCCTAGAATAAGCCATTTCTCCAAGGAGCCATGGTTCCTTTTGTTGGACAAGGTTATTAGAAATCAAGATCTGGGGCTTGTTAAGCTTATGACATTGGGTTGTTGTTGCTTCTAGGCTTTCTCAGCTGACAGAGCAAGGAAATATATATGAGCATATTAACACATGTGCTTGTGCATATCAGTAAATATTTCTATATGAATTCATCTGTATCTAAAGATACACATGAGTTCATACTATCTCTAACTCTAACCCCTTACCATATGGATCATTCTAGCTTCCTCCCCTGCTTATCTGGACTTCTCACACCAGTAGTGACAAACTTGGTTCCCAGCCTCTACCACACATGTATTCAGTTACCTAATTGTTCAGTTCTAGCAAACACTCACAGTGGTTTCAGAATTGTTACCTGAACTCCTGTGGAAAAAAGGAAAAACATTATCAAATAGAGTACTGGGCTTTCTGTCCATTTGCTTTTCATTTAATGTACGAACTCCAATCAGTTCAGAAGTTACACAGGTCTGCACCATTTTCTCCCATCTCCTTCAGTGAGATTGATTTCTATATTTGTAATACCATTTTATTTTTATTCCTGGACTCTCCATACCCTCTAAATGAATTTTTAAAATTTATATACCTTAAGGTTAAGTCTTATAACCTTGTAAAGGTCTATGAGTTTTGACAAATGCATACTCTCATGTATCCAACATTATATTATCACTCAGAAAAATTCCACTGCACTAAAATATCCCCAGTGCTTCACTTACTCAACCTACTTCCATATTTCTCTAAACCCCTGGCAGTCACTGATTTTTTGAGATCTCTATAATTTGCCTTTTCCAGGATGTTATGTAATTGAAATCATTCAGCACATACCCTTTCAAGAAATGGCTTATTTCAGCTTGCAAGATGCTTTAAAAATTCATCTGCGTGGGAAGCAAATGTAGCTCAAATGATTGGGCTCCCGTCTACCATATGGGAGGCCCTGGGTTCGAGAGCTGATGGCCCACATTGCAGTGCAGCAAGATGACACAACAAAGGGAGGTGCAGAGGAGAGACAGTGAGAGATGCAGCAGACCAGGGGGAAAAGGTGGCTGAAGCAATTGCGTGCCTCTCTTCCACACCAGATGTCGTGGGATTGGTTCCCAGTGCCTTCTTAAAAAGCAAACAACCAGAAGCGGCGGGGGCGGGGGAGGGGGAATAAATAAATAAATACAAAAATATCTAAAAAAAATTCATCTACATATTTTTGTGGTTTGATAGCTCAATTGTATTTATCCCTGACAAACTATCTCATTGTATGTATAAACTACAATATATTTATCAATTTACCTACTGAGGGACATCTTGGTTGCTTCCCATTTTTGGATGCTTATATATTGAGTTGCCATAAATATTTACATGCATGTTTTATGTGTAAGACATAAGTTTTCAAATATGCAGGGAAAATACATAGGAGTGTGATTGCTGAATTGTATGGCAAGACTAGGTCTAGTTTTCTAAGAAACTTCCAAAGTGGCTGTACTATTTTGCATTCTGGAGAGCAATGAATGAGGGTTTCTGTTGCTCTTGTTCCTCACCGGGAATTGATATTTTCAGTTTTGTTTTTTTTTAATTTTAGCCGTTCTAATTGATATTTAGTGGTTTTTCACTGTTGTTCAATTTGTAATTGTCTAATTACAAATAATATTAAACTTTATGTTAAAGTAATATAAAGTATAATAAATGTAACTTTATAGAAAATTTTGAAGTCATATCATGCAAGTCCTCAACCTTGATTTTCTTTTTCAAAATTCTGTTAGCCAATACTGATCTTTTGCCTTTCCGTATCAATTTTAGAATTAATTTGCCAATATGTACAAATTAGCTGCTATGATTTGGGACTGAGTTTGTTTTCAAATAATACCAAATAAAACAAAATGGTTCAAACATTTTGTAATGAAGCAATACCCAGCTTCAGGATGTCTGTGTATGTACACCATGGCATCTCTCCTACAAAAACTCAGGGTAAATTAAAAATAGAAAGGAAATAAGGCAGGAAGGCAGGAAGAAGGAAAGAAGGAAGGAAGAAAAGAAGGAAGGAAGGGAGGGAGGGAGGGAGGGGAGGAAGGAAAGGAGGGAGGAGGATAAGAAGCAAAACAGTATGAGAAGATTTTAAAAATAAACAAAAAAGTCTTATTAGGGAGAGATTTCAAAACTTTAAGAAGTGGCCTGCATGGAATTATTTTCCCACTTTATTTTATTCTCACATGTTTGGTTCCTGTTTGGGCCATGTTATGGAGATACTGGTTATTGGCAGTACAGGTGGATAAATTTCTGATAGAAACCTTGTGTTTCTGGCCAGTAGAATTCCTATACAAGAGTAATGAGCAATCTGAGGAGGAATAAAGAAAAGCATTCCATTTAAAATAATAACTAAAAGAATTAAATATCTAGGAATAAATTAAACTAAGGTTGTAAAGGCCCTGTACACATTAAGCTACAAAACATTGCTAAAAATATTCAATATTCAATATTTAAATAAATGGAAATACATTCATCTTCATGGGTTGGAAGACTAAATATTGTTAATATGTCAATTTTGTTAACACAGACAATAACTACAATAACATCACATCTTCTTTGGTCCATTGTTATTCTCCCCTGCTTATGTTTGTTCATTCCTCAATCTTGAGGGATTTGGGCGGTGTCTGTTCTCACTCCTGCAGGCTGAGAGGGGACTTAGATATTAGGGGGTAGGTAGAAGGAACTGTTTTCCTTGTAGTTGTAAATACACCTTATTTTGGGGATGAGACTTGTCCGTTATCATTGTTTTGATAGTTGCCCAACAAGCCCAAAGACCTGGAGGGTAGGAGTTGGCCACACCTCTGCTGGGTGTCAGGGATAACTGGCATGTGAACCATGAAGATTTAAGTCTCTGAGAGATATAGTGAGCTGGTATATTAAAAATTATAGGTCCTTCTAGCAACTTAGATAGCCCAAAACTTCCCCTTTCAACCACATTCACACTCATACTTCAGTGCTGTTATTTACACACATTGCTATGCTACCATCACTTCCATCCATTTCCAAACCATTGCAATCAATCTAAGTATAAATTCTGCAGATTAAGCATTGGCTCACCAATTACTACTTGCCTTCTATCTATCCCTCCTTTCAATTCTTCTGAGTATATGCTAGTACTGGGATTAATGATCATATGGCAATTCTATACATTGTTTTCTGAGGAAGCACCAACTGTCCTCCACAGTGGCTGCACCGTTCTACATTCCCACCAGCAGTGAATGAGTGCTCCTATTCTTCGACATCCTCTCAAACACGTGTAGTTCTCTATTTTTTTAATGCCAGTAGTATAGCCTTTGTGAAATTATATCTTGTAGTTTTGATTTGCATTTCCCTGAAAAATAGTGATGTTGATCATCTTTTCATATGCTTTTTAACCATTTGTATTTTCTCTTTGGAAAAGTGTTCAAGTCTTTTGCCCATTTTTTAATTGGGTTATTTATATTTTTATTATTGAGTTGTAGCATTATTTATATATGCTGGATATTGATATAAAGATTGTGGTTGTCAGGGGTTCAAAGGTGAGGTGAAAGGATGGATAGGTGGAACACAGGGCATTTTAGGCAAGTGAAACTCCTTTGTATGATACTGTAATGATGGATACATGACATTATACATTTGTCAAAGCCTATAAAACTGTACAGCACAAAGTGTGCACCATAATGTAAACTGTATACTTTGGTTAGTAGCAATGCTTCAATATTGGTTCATCAATTGTTACAAATGTGCCACACTAATGTAAGACAATAATAAGGGAGACTTTGTGGGGAACGGGCAGTGTTACATGGGAACTCCCTATACTTTTGGAGTAATTTTTCCATAAATCTAAAATTTCTCTAAAAATAAAATATGTTTATAAATTTAAATATTAAAATTAAAAAAAATTTAAAAGATGTCAATTCTACCCAAATTGATTTACTGATTCAATACAACCCCAATCAAAATTCCAACACCCTATTTTGCAAAAGTGGAAAAGTTAAATTATCAAATTTATTTCCAGGGGAAAGGGGCCCCAAATAGTCAAAAACATCATGAAAAAAGTGGAGGGCTCACACTTCTTGACATTAAGGCATGTTACAAAGCTACAGTGGTCAATTCAGCAAGATGCAGGCATAAAACAGATTTATTGATCAATGGAATCGATTTGAGAGTTTAGAAATAGACCTTTACATCTAAGATCAATTGATTTTTGACAAGGCTGCCAAATGTACTGATCTGGGACAGCAGTCTCTTCAACAAATGGTGTTGGAGGAATTGGATATACATATCCAAAAAAAAATGAAAGACCCCCATCTGACAAAATATTCAAAAATTAACTCAAAGTAGATCAATGACATAAATAAAAGAGATAGGACTCCTAGAAGAAAATGTAGGGAAACATATGTAAGATCTTGTATTAGGCAGTGGTTTCTTAGACTTTACACCCAAGCATGAGCACTGAAAGAAAGAATAGATAAATGGAACCTCCTCAAAATTAAATACTTTTTTGTTTCAAAGGCCTTTACCAAGGAAGTGAAAAGGCAACCTACTCAATTGTAGAACATATTTGGAAATCACATACCCTATAATGGTTTAATATCCAGAATCTATGCAGAAATCTTACAACTCAACAAAAAAAGTTAAATAACTCAATTAAGAAGTGAGCAAAAGACTTGAATATACCCTTTTCTAAAGAAGAAATACAAATATCTAAAAACACATGAAAAGATGCTTAATATTGCTAGCTATTAGATAAATGCAAATTAAAACCACAATGAGATACCATTTTATACCTAGAAGATGACCATTATTTAAAAATCGGAAAATACAAATGTTGAAAGGATGTGGAGAAATAGTATCCCTTATTCACTGCTGGTGGGAATATAGGATAGTACAGCCACTGTGGTAGACTGTTTGGCAGTTACTCCGGAAGCTAAGTATAGAATGGCCATATGATCTGGCAATCCCCTTACTACGTATATACTCAGAAGAACTGAAAGCAGGGATGCAAACAGATATTTGCACATAGTAGTATTATTCACAATTGCCAAGAGACAGAAACAATCCAAAGATCCATCAATAGATGAAAGGTTAAACAAAATGTGGTATATACATATGATGGAATATTATTCAGCTGTAAGAAAAGATGAAGTCTTGATGCATGCAGCAACATGGATGAATCTTGAAGACATTATGTCAAGTGATATAATTCAGACACAAAAGGACAAATATTGTATTGTCTCACAAATAGAAACTAATTATAATGAGTAAACTCATGGAGTTAAAATCTAGAGTATAGGTTAGAGTATAGGAGATAGAATGAGGATAGAGAATGTGGAAGTAATGTTTAATGTGTGCAGAATTGTTAATAAGCTTAATTGTAAATGTTTGGAAAAGGATAGAGGTGATTATAGCACATTATTGTGAGTGAATCAACAGCACTGCTTTATGAGTGTGATTGTGACTTAAAGGGGAACCTAAAGGTTGTATATGTCAATAAAAGGAAAGCTAGAGGATAAACTTGAGATTGTATAACACAATGAACACTGTTGTGGATGATGACTATGGTTAAGAGTACAAATATAAGAATGTTCTTTCATGAATTATAACAAATGTATCTCACTATTACAGGGTATTAATCAAAGAGTGGTATATGAGAAAATATAACTAATGCAAATTATTCACTATAATTAATAATATTGTTATTTTTTCATAAATTGTAACCAAGGTACTATATCAATTCTAAGGATTAATAATAGGGAGGTTTTTAACAGGTAGGGGAATTTTTGGACAAGAGTGTGAAGTCCACTTAAGTGGGAAAGAATGTTATCCTCAATAAATGGTACTGGGAAAATTGGATATCTATAGACAAAAGAATGAAGGTGCACCCCTAGCTCACACCACATACAAAAATCAACTCAAAATGGACCAAAGACCTAAATATAAGAGCAAAACACTATAAAACTCTAGAAGAAAATAGAGGGAGTACCTTCAGGACCTTGTTTTAAGCAATCAATTCTTGGACTCTACTCACAAAGCACAAGCAAAAAATAAATGATAAATAAGTCCTCATCTTAATTGCAAACTTACATGCATCAAATGAATTTATCATGAAAGTGAAAACAACAACCTACACAATGATAGAAAATATTTGGAAACCACATGACCATTAATGGTTTAATATTCATAATATATAAAAGAAATCCTACAACTCAACAACAAAAAGACAATAGAATGAAAAAAAAAAATGGGCAAAGGATTTGAAGAGACATTTCTCCAAAGAAGATTTACAAATGACCAAAAGCACATGAAAAGATGCTCAACATCATTAGCCCTTAGGGAAATGCAAATCAAAATCACAAGGAGATACTATTACACACACACTAGAATGCTTACTTTTTTAAAAAAAATGGAAAATTACAAGTGTTGGAGAGAATGTGGAAAATAGGAACACTCCTTCAATGATGATGGGAATGTGAAATTGTGCACCTGCTTTGGAAGAGAGGTTGCCAGTTCCTCAGAAAGTTTAGACTTACCATATGACCTGGTAATTCCACTTCTATATGTATACCTAAAAGAAGTGAATGCAGGGACTGAAACAGATATTAGCACAACAATGTTCATAAAGGCATTATTCACAATTGTCCAAAGATGGAAACAACCCAAGTGTCCATCAACTGATAAATGGATAAGCAAAATGTAGTATATGCAATAAAATATTATTCAACTATAAAAAGGAATGAAGTCTGGATACCTGCGACAACATGGATGAACCTTGAAGACATCATGTAAAGTGAAACAAGTCAGATACCAAAGAACAGATATTGTATGGTCTCATTGTTATGAAATAATTAGAATAAGGAAACTCATAGACTCAGAATGTATAATATAGTTTACCAGGGGACAGGGTAAGAGTGGGAAATAGGGAGTTAAAGCTTAAAATGAGCAGAGTTTCTATTTGGGACAGTGGAAGAATTTTGGTGATGGATGGTAGTGACAGTAGCATAACATTGTGAAAGTAATTAACAGCACTGAATTATATATTTGAATTTGGTTAAAAAAGGAATTTCAGGTTGTGTATTTGTTATTAGAATATATTTTTTTAAAAATCCACGGAACTGCAGAACATAAAGTGTAAACTCTAAGGTAAACCTTGGACTGTACTTAATAGTACAAGTGTAAAAGTATGCTTTCATTAATTGTAACAAATGTACTACACCAATGCAATTGCTAATAATAATAAGGTGGTATATCAGAATCCTGTAATTTATGCACTCTTGTTACGTAAACCCATAACTTCTCTGAAAACAAAGAAAAAAAGTCAGTTGTAAGAAGCACAAGGAACAGAACAGACATTTCTTCTAAGAAAATATACAAATGGTGTAGAAACCTATGAAAAGATGCTGAACATCATTATACATTAGAGAAATTCAAATCAAAATCACAGTGGGATACCACTTCACACAACCTAGGACATTCATAGTAAAAAGGATAGATTGTGATTGATGTTGGCAAAAATATGTAAAGATTGCAGTCCTCATGCTTTTCTGCTGGTGATTTAGAATGGTGCAGTGGCTTTGGAGAGAATTTGGACAGTTCTTCAAAAATTTGTACGTCATATTAACATTGGTTCCACTCTTGGGTGTATGCCCTAGTGAGTTGGGGGCATATGTCTACGTGATATCTTGTGCACAAGTTTTCATGGCAGCATTGTTTATAATGGCCAGAGAGTTGAAGGAACCCAGTTATCCATAGATTGATGAATGATTATACAATATATGATATATCACACAGAGGGATATTTTTCATCTAAAGAGTGTAAGTACTACATACTACAGGATGGATGAACCTTGAAAGCATTATACTAAGAGAAAGTACATAGAAACAAAAGGCTTCATACTGCATTATTCCATTTATATGAAATGACAATAATAGGCAGATTCATTGAGACATAAATTAGATTGATGTTTGCTGGGGACTAAAGGGGGTGAGTGAGTGAAAGTAAGTAGGAAATTCCTTTGTACGGTGATGGTGGTATTCTGCGTTTGAATGATGATAGTTGTACAATTTTGTGAGCATACTAGGGACCACTGAATCGTACACTTTGAAAAGGTGAATTTTGTGGTAAGTGAATGATATCTCCTAATTTGAAAAATGAATTGGTCCTACTTTCATGGTTCTATCTTTAGGTTTTTTTATTTTGTTCAATTGATTTATGTGTCCGTGCCTCACCAACACAATAATCATTTGTTTATTGTAGCTTTATAACACACCTTAACATTACGCAATGCTATTCCTTCCAGATTATTATTCTTTTTTGAGAATGTTAGCTCTTCCAGTTCCTTTTCCTTTTAGAATATGCTTGTTTTTATTTGCTAGGATTTGCATAGGAATTGCTTCAAACTTTTTATATCAATTTGGTGATAATTGACATCGTTACTAGGTTGAGTCTTCCAATCTATGGAAAGAATGTGCCTTTCCATTTATTTAGGTCTTCTTTAATTACTTTCATCAGCATTTAACATTTTTCAGCAAAAAATTCCTGTACATATTTTATTAGATGTATGCCTAAATATTTCATTATCATAAGAGCAATTAATTATAGGCAGTATTGTTTTCCACATGCTCATTTTTAGTATTCAGAAATACAATCAATTTTTGTAGATTTTGGTTTTTGTTGATCTTGTTTCCTGCAAAACTGCTGAACTCATTTATTAGTTATGTGAGTGTTTGGTAGATTCTTTAGAATTTACTACATAGACAGTTATGTCTTCTGCAAATATGGGCTTACATTGAATAAGAGTGATGATAATGGACGTGCTTACATGCCCTTTACTTGATATTGGGGTAAAAACATTCTCTATTTCACCATTACTTATATTAGATGTATATTTTTGCATATATTTATTCTTTATCAGTTGAGTAAATAATCAATTTCCATCTTCTCTTAGCTTACTGAAAATTTTATGGTAAATGGATTTTTCCTAATTATTTTTCAATTGCTATGATCATATTCTTTTAACCTATTGATATGGTGGATTGCATTTACAGAGTTTTGAATGCTTTTTCTGTTTTGCATGTCTGAAATAATGTCCACATGGGTGTGGTGTATAATGATTTTTATAAATTCTTCTACTCTATTTGTTAATATTTTCTTGAGAATTTTTACTATTTGACTCTTGAATGTTGAAATAGCTTTGAAATACTAGAATTAAACAAACTTGTTTCTTATGATATAGGGTATAGATATGAAAGAGAGGTAGAGAACAGAGAGAGAGAAGAGAAGAGAGGACAGAAGAGGAGAGGAGAGTGGAGAGGACAGGAGGAAAAGGGAAGAGAGGAGAAGAGAGGACAGAATATACTATATTGATGTCATTAATTCATTGTTTGAAATTTTTGAAACTTAGTTCTTCAGTGAGATCTGCCTACGTTTTTTTTTTTCTTGTAATGTCTGTCTTCACTTTAAAGTCAGCTCCTGATTGCTTTAGAAAGACTACTATTATATTAATCGATAATTTTAAGTTGTTTTCAATGATATTGTCTTTCAGAGACAATACAATTGGAAATAGATCTATATTTTCAAGTTATTTCCTATTTACATATGCCAAATGTATCAACTGAATTTATTCTCTTATAAATAAATATTTTGCTTATATTTGAATTTATATTTTATTGACCATATTGATTATTTAGGACAGAATTGAGAACCATACAAAATTGAATATTTCCATAACAGATCAGAGTTTCTTTTAGCATTTTCAATGAAATTTATGGCTATATTCTTATAAACCTTGGATTTTTTATTTTTTTATTTTCTTATTTTAAATAGTTATTAGTGTTTTATTTGCTTTAACTCACTAGTGAATATTTTAATTATTAAATACCATAATTGTTTTTAACTTATATATATTTATTTAATATCCATCTCCATCACTTTGTTGAAAGATCTTATGAGTCCTAGAGAAGTGTCAGTTGATCCCATTTAGTGATTTAGGTTGATAATCATGGTATGAAGAACTTAAAATTGTACCTCCAAATTGCGGGGTGTCAGAGATGGAGAATGCTTTGGAGGAGTTTCACCTTGGGCATACTTATAAGGCATATACATGTGTTCAAGTGCTCATGAGGGTGGAGAATCACACAATAACCAAAGGAATATCAAATTCCCATCCAGGGAGGTTCTGCCTGGATGGGACAAGAAGAATCCCCTGAGTACAGGGGCAATGACTAGTGAAGGAGGATGGACAATTGATGGGCCCTTTATAGTGATGACTGTACTTATGAACTTTTACTTTTGAAATTGAAACTTAACCTAGTATTATAGGGTACCTAAGCATTACCTCCTGAAAGCCTCCTTGTTGCTCTAATGTGGCCTCACTTTAAGCCAAACTCAGCGTATAAATACATTATCTTCCCCGCAGCATGGGACATGACTCCTGGGGATAAGCCTCCCTGGCACCAAGGGATTATTACCAAGCACCAACTAGCAATGCAACTGGAAAAAGACTTTGACCAAAAGGTGGGAAGGGGAAAGACAAATGAGTTTATATGGCTAAGAGGCTTCAAACTGGGTCAAGAGGTCATTCCAAATGTTACGCATATGCATGTCCCAGCAGGAACTCATTGACTACCAAAGTAAATATTCCCTCAAATAGCAGGACTCCTGAGGGCTCTGGAGATATCCAGACACTATAGGCAGGGAAGAAAGATCAGGACTTTGGCACCTTGCCAGTGGCCCTAATTTAGAATTTATCCTATGCTTCCCAGTGTGACAAAGTTGGACTCAGTGGTGATTTCCCTACCCATGGCTCTTCTGCCCCTTCTACTTGAACCTATAGTTAGTACAAGAGTTGATAGGTATATGCCCAAGAGACTTAAATCTTTGGGCTGTCCATGTACCAGTTGGAGCCTGAATCTTGACAGATTTGCAACACCTACTCTCCAGTTCATTGGACTCACCCAGGACAACTAAAAAGGAGATAATGATTGACAATGACCATTTCAAGGAACAAATAGAGTCTGCAACTGCAAGCAAGTTAATCCCAGCCATCTGCCCCATGGGA